>PVLD010003312.1:0-145161 GCA_004027595.1 Dinomys branickii | reverse complement strand
ATTTGCATGTCTGTATATGGGTCCATACATCTACAATTCGAAGATATCAATGGATAAAGCAACAACTACTGTTGAGACCATATCACCTTGTCTATAGATTAGTTGTGATTGTACTATTTTCTATGATAATGGGTGTCTGTTTGTCAATATGTTTTTGTACTTTTATGTTTCTAAAATAAAAAAAAAAGAAAAAAAAGAATCTGAATGAGTAAATAAGATCCAAAATGCACATGTGGGTCTGATTTTAATGCACACCAAGAGCTGTTCACTGGCATTCTAGTACCCTTGGAATGCTACTTTAATTTAGGTAGTTATTTTTTACTCCCTGATTGCTGCCCATGAGGTGAGGGTTCTTCTGATCAATTTGGATAGAAATAATGAGCTGGTAAAGTGCAGTGGTGCTCACAGCTCCAGGTTTTGAGTACTAACCACCCTCAGCTCTTGGTGTTACAGTTCTGAGCCCTGATGCTGCTAGTTGACACTAGGTAATGTTGGTTGCTCTTGGTCAACACTGCCACTTGTAGTTTTCTGCCAGAGCCAGCCACTGTCAGTCAAAGGCAACAAGTGCCAGATATCAATAGTAAACTCTGCTAGTTGCTGGTCTCTGCTGCTGCCAGCTGCCACCAGTTGACACTTGCTTGTGGCAGACACCGTCAGTGAGCTTTGCCATTTGCTAGTCTCTGTTACTGATCTTTGTCTTCTGCTGATCTCTGGACCTTTCCAGGGCTAACAGCCTGTAGTGTGCATAGCTCTCTCTTGCTAAAGTGACTGCTCTGTATACACCACTCAGGATAAAAATCCTGTGTTGATTTATAAGACCTTTCAAGCCCATACTAGCTGAGAAACAAATCACAAGCATGAACACCCAAAGCAAGGGTTCATCTGGACAGGATGGAAGCTACAGCACAGTGGCATCAGTAACCCACAGGGAACCTTCCTAGACCAACAGAGAAGCATGAGGAGAGTATTGCTTATATAGCAGTAGCTGGCCTGGGTGGGATCCAAATTCAAGCCCACTGATTGGTCCAAATTTGAGCCCACTGATTGGTCCCAATTCAAGCTCGCTGATTGGTCCAACTTTGAGCCCACTACTTGGTCAAATTAGTCTAAACTCAGCTTTTGATCTGAGTTTAATGATTCACTGGCATTTTATTCTACTAGTTGATTCAAATTCAAGTCCTTAACAGATAAAGTAGACACCTCCCAAAGAGCAAGCCATGCATCCAGGACACATACCCACAAAAAATGGGGGAGCTAAAGCTGATGTCTCAGGAGGATTAGCTGTGTTAATCGCAGTTTAAGGGGTTTGGGAGGTTGGGGATTTAAATAACAGGATTTGATCCTTCCCTGATTTGTATCATTGTTCTGGTTTTGTCTAGACGTTCCCCCAAAGCCTCATGCAGCTTTAGATGGGATTCTTTTGGAGATGGCTGAATCTAGAGTGTGTGATCGACTTGTGGTACAATACAGGGGTGAATAGTGCTGGTACTGAGAAGGTGTGATTGCTGAATCTGTTCACTGATTGGATTGGCACTGCCCTTATCTGCGGTAGACTGGAGACCAGGAAAAAATATATAAGGGACAGAAACAGGCTTGTCTTCTTCTCTTGTTTCTTTTGCCGTCTTCTGCCACTAGGAACTGTTCTCTGCCAAGCCACCCTTCCTTGGAGCCAGGGGATTATGAGCTGAAATCTCTACAACCTGAGTGAAATGAACTTTCCTCTTAACTTTGGTTGTTGAGTGTTTTGTCTCAGCAAGAGAAAAGGAGCCAGGGCAAACATGTTCTACGTAGTTTTCCTGCAGCTTCACCAGAGAGGCAGCAGTGGCATCTGGAGAGGCAGGGGTGGGGAGGGGGGGGGGCACTGCTGTCAGCTGAACCTCTTGTCGCAGCAGCTTCGAAGTAATCCAGGAGGACCGTGAGGAAATTTTACCCAGGATTCCTTTGGAGGTTCTGAGGAGACACAGAGTGAGGGGGAGGGCTCATGGCAGCTGTCAGCTGAGCCACACCCCTCTTCATTACTCATAGGGGAGACAGGGAAGAGTTGGGCATTTCTCCTCTCTCATACTCTTATAGCACCCTCTTCATGTATACAATCTTTTACTGATGACATCAAGGTTATGCAGCACATGGCTGTATTAGCAATGATAAATATGTATGCTAACAATAACTAGAGACTTCCTCTTTATTCCAGGTTCTCGTACTAATTTCTTCATTTTGTCTGTTGCCTTCAATCTTTTACAAAAGAAGGCCCCTGTAGCATCCACCAGAACATTCGTTGAGCTTCAGTTGCCTGTTCTATAAAGGAGACTAGACATGGGTCACATGCTCTTCCATGACCCTTAGCTTTCCTTTTTATTTTTCTATTTCAGCATCACATGCACATTTTCCCTTTCCATTTACAGCTTCAGATTTGCTGTCACAGGAAAGAAGTAGTCATGAGGGCCAATCTCAGAATATCAAATCGTGACCAAAACAAAAGTGGCAACCACCAACCAAGTCAGCACCCAACTGATCTTTTCCTTTTCCACAAAGTTGGGAGTCAATGCATAAAGCAGCATGTAAATGCCCCATCCTTACCAAACAGCTGAAAATAATTTGGGACATTCAATAATAGAGTGTGAGAATCACAAAGAAGTGACCATATCTAGGATTTTCAGCTTTTAGAGTGGTGCTTCCTTTGCCTCTGTAGGAGGATGATCTACTACTGAACTTCCAGATCCTTCCAGCAATCTTCTAGATTACTGAAAGATAGGATTTCAGCAAAGCCCAGCCAAAGGGGCACTCTAGAAGATGTAGTATGTACATGTACAAACTCCATATAGTGATTGTAATCATTATGTTCTGCAAATGTGTCGAATCATATTTTTAAATGTAAAAAGGAGACTAAGCACTGTTAGTGATGCTCCACAAAATCTTCACATTTTTCAATAGCCTGGAAAAAAAAGACATAGAATCTTCAAAACTTTCTTCATCCAAAGATTGAACTCTTTACAATGCCTTACTTCCCAAGGCCCAAGACTCTTCTGAGCTGAGGAGCCCCAGTTTCTTCAGTACAGGGTCTCCAGTCGCCACCTTTGGAGAAGCAAGATTATACGTAGAGAGAAGCAGAATGTAACTCCTTCATCAGTGGGAGACCGCACAGCAGCTCTTAGTTCCTCTGACCCCTACCCTTCCCATGATGGTTCCTGCACTGTAAGGGTTACCACTGGGAAAAAGCACTTCAAACAGTTTCTCTGGCTAAGATTATAGAGTTGAAAATAAGCCCAGTCATTTGATGTGGGTTCAGGTTATATTCCCCTCACTTCCATTCATCCTTCTTCCCAACCCTAGGCAAATATTAGCAAGAATAGGCTTCTCCTACACATTGCCTCTTGTCATGAGTAGACATGAATCTTGAGAATTTCAAGCAGGCAGCTCAGTCTTCACCAAACTACAAGTTCTACCCTCTCTTCTGTTCTGGAGGAAATATGGAAATGATAGGTAAAGTACAGTTGGTAGCAAGATAATGGGAAGAAAGGAGAATGGGGAGAGGGGCGTTAAGCAACAAACCCCTTTCAGTTTTACGAGTAGTTTTCAATATCATTTCATTCAATATCACCTCATTAATCTGAAGCACACCCTGAAAAATAGCTATTGATATTTCCTCTTCTGTAGGTGAGTGAACTTAGACTTATGGATTAAGTAATTTGCCTAAATTTATCTCAGTGCTGCGTGAATGATGAGATTCACTCACAGATGTCCATTATCACTTCTAAGCTAACACAGTATATTTTAAGAGCAAGATACAGAAAAGGAGGGTTTGAATTACATAAAAGAAGGGGAAATTAATGCTCATTTTACTGGCATTGTAGGCAACTCCTCAAGAGATTTTATAGGCCCTGGCAATGTATAGATGATATTCACTGACAAAAACCTTGCCGTGTTGCAAAAATTCCTTTGTTTTAAAACTGATTCTATTACAGAAATAACACCAAAAGCAGTGCACATTGGCAAAAAGTCTTTATTGCTTTTAGTTTTAGTGAATCCCACTTGTTTTAGGAAGAGAGGCTACTTATAATTATACCCAAAGCTGTAAACACCTGGCACGCTTGAAACTCCTCTATTAGAACTGTGCACAGGGGCAATTTATCAGCCACACAGGCTATCTGTTGCTTTGTGAGTCTTCACACATTTTTCTCAGCTCAACTTGTTTATCTACTTTTTTGGTGAGTTTCAAAAATGAACTTTAACTATTTCTCAAGCTGGAACACAGCATTGAAGGACAAATGCTGTATATTATGAAAGAAATCCAGAAAGTATGTGTTTGATTCTGAAGATAACACCAATAATATTGGAGCATGGGTAGAATAAAATTGAGATAAGTCTAAATTTCCAAGGAGTTTGTTCTGAAGGGGCGCAACATCCTCGGAATGCAAAAGCGAGCCATATTTATTATCCTGTTCCCTGCCTAAGGAATAGCATTGCTTAGCTACAACATAACATTTTAAAATAATTCTTATTTTCCAAATTTAGAAAGCTGGAAGTGGTTTTCAGAGGTACTTGGGGGGCTGGGGGTATAGCTCAGTGGCATAAGTGCTTGCCTGGCAAGTGCAAGGTCCTGAGTTCGATCCCCGGTACCGGAAAGAAAAAAAAAAAAAACAGAGGTACTTGGGGCATTGCTTTCCTGTGGCATGGCATCTGTCAGGGTGAAACTGCCATGTGATGAAGAAAAATATATTCAGAAGGATCGTGAGAGAATAAAACTGAGCACTGTGCAATCTATAGAGATCCAAAGAGGAAAGAAAAAGTCATATGCTTCCCTAAACCCCAGCTACTGAGCTACTATCAAAAACACAGACAAGTGATTCGTCAATTGAGGCAGATGTCAGCACATAAAAACCGAAGCTAGAATATTCAACCAAACAGCATACAGCTGCAGCCTAAGAAAGAAGGAAAGATAGAAAGAAAGAGATGGTCCAAATAATGACGCACATGTGGACAAAAACAATGAGAGTATTAAGGACAAAACACAGAAGCTAAAGACTGGCGCTTTGGCACTGCACTGATAGAAAAAAGAGGAAAGCAGAATATTGTCTGCCCACAGAACTTTGTGGAAACTGACAGGATAACTAAGTATTGCTCGCTGGTTGTTAGCACGCTAAATATGTAGGAGTCTACGTGTTTACAGCTAGAGGAGCAAGTCTGTATTGGGAGATGACTCTTAACATTTCCCTCACGTTCCTGCTGCAAGGCACTGACAGTCTTTTGTTCTGGCCCATATTTTCAATGGATGTTTGTAAAGCAAGCAATTTGGAAGGATAGAGAGGCTGTCTCTCGCTAGAGGGGAGGGCAGGTTTTTCATGATTGTTCTTACTTTTCACCTCATCCTGTTTATGTAACTTTGGGTTTAATGACAACACAGATAAACTTTCTGGGGCAAAGGTTGAGCAAATTTGCTAACAGGTCTTAAAGAAGAAAGGGTCTCCTCAGCTCAGGTTCATCAGGGTCACAAATCCACCCTGTACGCAGCAGTCCCCGGGGAACAGGGGACCACGAGGACAAAGGGGAACAGAAAAGCTATAAGGCCTGCTGTGCTACGTAATAAAGTCCTTTGTCTCTGATCTGAGAATCTGATGTCTCTGCTGACATCCATGAACCTGGCAGCCTGCTGTTTTATTAGCTTCAAGGAGAGTAAAATCTCAGACCTTGCTAGCAATCTGCAGCTTCTAAAAGAAGGTCCCATAGAATATTTTTATAAACTCTGAAAACAACTTTTTATCCACTGGGAGACAAAGCAGACATATATGCCTATGTGAAAAAGCACAGATACAAGCACAAGGAAAAAAAAATTTTTTAAACAATCAAGCACTGAACCAAAATCATATTTTAAATGAGTAATAAAGGAAGACAAACGGGCAGGCAGACAGATGACAGAGAGACAGAAAATAGAATGCATGTCTCTGTGTGTTTGTGTTTTCCTGTTTATGGATAATAAACTCTGCATTAACATACAAGTTAAGAGCATATGCAAATAAGGGAAAAATCAACTTGTAGTTTAGAATTTATATTTTAAAAGAGTATTCCCCAGGCAAGATATTGAGCCCTCACTCCTCAGTGAGATGAAGTAAGTTGGTTTTCTCTTTATTTTTCTCTTTGGTTACTATCTTTGGTGAACCTTCAGGAGAAATGGTGCTGTATGAAAATTAGGTCTAAAATTGGCTCATTCATTTCAATTTTATTGCTCGTTCCCTAAAAGAAAAATGGAAGAGCAATAAATGATCTCTTGCCTCAGCATTATCAATTTGTATTCACTGTGTTTTATATCACCCACTCAGATATGGCTGTGTCCTGACCTTCCTTTTAATTTAGTTCCAATATATTTTTAGCATTTTATCTCATGGTCGGTCTCAAAGACTTCTGAAACATTTCACTGCTTTCTGAGGTTACATTTCATGATAATCTCAGCCATTTCATTTAGTTTTACGCTCAAAACCAACACACAATGAAAAAGCAATGTTTCATAGACCTTATGTAGACTTAACAAGTTTCCCTTGGACTACTGTTTCTTTAGGCAATTTTTAATATCAGCACAGATCTGGGGTAGGAAAATAAAGCAAAATGTAGGGTTTTTTTCCTCTAGTTTCTAGAAGCCATGTTATCAGCATCCATTCAGAGAGAGAAAACCCTTGCTCTCCCTAAACCATTGACTCTGTACAAGACTCCCTGCCTGTGAGGAGCATGGAGAGCTCAGTGGCAGGCTCAGAGATGAGGTTCCCAAGGCACACACACCCAACTCTCCAAAGTCTTACCTCAGACTGTGGACTGACGTGATTCCCTCTACTTGCTTTCATTCATTTTTTTCTGTTAACACTCAGTCTAGCTACCAGTGAGGGGGTTGGGAGCTGTTTATCCCCATATCAAGCAGAGCTCGTCAAGAGTGAGGGTCCCGCAACCTCCATTCTCTTCCTGTCTGATGTCCTCTGCTTTAGGATCATCGTGTTCCTCATGTTTGTCCTTATACCAGCCCTTCCACAGTGTACCATATATGCACAGTATGGTTTTAATTTCTAAATATTAAAAAGCTCACCTTGCTCACGTCACAAGATCCTTACTCTCACTCCTAACACAAGAGTTCTTCAAAGACGGTTTCTTTTCAGTTTTGACCTCATCACTTTTCATGTAATTTTAGTTCCAGTTCTATTTTCCAGAATGTGTTTTTTTTCTGTAAAATTGATTAAAAAGTGATTTAGCTTACTTGCTCCCTAAAAAATAAAGTTAAATTTTAAAATTGAGCATATCAGAAGCCCTCAGATAAAAAGATTTACAATTTCCTCTGTCGTTGACTTCCCAGAAGTGGATTATTATCACTACAGATGGTTATCAGTTTGGGAAGCAAAGCAGAACCAGTACCTTTCCCAGACGTCATTATAATCTAGGTAAGTGTCACCAATGTATCTTCCCTTAAAGAGTTTCAAGGAGGCTCTGTCTCTCTGCTCCTCTCTTTTAACTCTGCTTCTCCATACTCCAGAATCCCTGTTTCTTTCTAGAGGAAATAGTCCCAGAGACATAGTCTTCTGGTTTGCAACTGCACCCAAAGTTCACTGTTTCCCACATGATAAAACCTTTCCCGAGACCTCATCACCAGCTTCGATCACTGCAAGCCTTTCTTTGATGCTGTACCCCTGTGGTATATGGACTTCCAGATAGCCACTACTGCAATTTTACACCACAGTATTATCTAGTAAATTCTCTTGGAATTATCTTAGTCAATGTCCTCATCACCGGGACACAGTACCTCACACCGCGGCTTAAGGAAGAGAGGTTTATGTCGCTCACAGCCGTAGTCCGTGGCTGACTGGCAGGAAGGCACAAAGGCACAGCAGGAGAGCCTGGGTGGAGGAAAGTTGCTCACATCTTGGCAGCCAAGAAGCAGAGGGAGAAGGGGGGAGTGTGCAAGGCAGATGCCCCCATCCGGGTCGCACCCCGCGAGGCCTGGCTCTTATCCCAAGGCTCCACCTGCAACAGCAAGAGAGATATGGCTCCTCCCTGATCAAATCACTTTCAAAAGTCCATGCAACTCCAGCGGCTGTGGGGCTATAAACCACAACATTAAAAGCATATTTTTAATTCCTTCTAATTCTACATCACTAAAGTCTCTAGCCAATCATTCAGCAAATAAAGTATATGCTGTGTGCGTGATAAGTTACTAGGCATAGAATTGTGGAGAGTCATTAGAAGTGGTTCCTGCTTTCTTTGAATTTACAGCCTCTCAGAAATATTAACATGTGTTTCCTTTTGTTGTGCATAACGAACATCCAAGCTCGGAAACGGCAAACCTGTTCATCTAGTTGAAGCCCCACTTGATTATTATCTATAGAGTATCTTTCAATAGATGAGTATAAATAAAATAAACTCTCTAATGCTAAACTCTTTTAAAGCCAGTATAGCAAGATATCAGCCTTTTAACATAGATTCTAACACTTTAAGCTATTTAAGAATCATTTTAAGGTGGAAATGAAGCAATTCAGAACCAACGCTGAAGATGTCTAGCTTTGTCACAAAAATTTTTTAAACCTTATGGCTTTAGAAAAACCATTTAGCCTTTTGAATTTCATTGCCTTCATCTGTTAAGTGGTGGTTTGGAGTACATGTTCTCTTCACTTTCCGATCTGAAATTCAATGATTCTAAATGTAAAGGTATTTCAGGTATGAAATACCCTTCTAAACATAATTCTCATGGAAATTCAGTGAAATATAAATATTCAGCCAGCAGAAGCAAGAGGATTTACCAGATAGAGAGGCTAGAAATTGCACTGAAATTCCCTGTCATGAGCAAACTAGGAAGAGGACCAAACCTGTCCATTGGTATAAGGAAAAATCCACTTTCAATCTGTTCCACGCATCTCCCTCCTCTCACCACAAGGTCAGGCTCAATGTCATCAAAATAGCATAGGTCCACCGTGGCTTTTTTTCTCTCTCTGGCGGCCATCTTTCCAAAGGTACTAGTACAATTGGACTGAAAAAAGCTGTCATTGGATATGCATGACTGTCACATTTATTCATCAGATCCAGGCAGAGAGGAATTTCTATCATAATGAAGTACACACGATGAGAATGAGTCTTTCCTATGCCCTGTGGGGATTTGCCATTCTCAAGGCTGCAGTCTGTAGAGAGCCAGAAAATTAAATGTGGGTTATAAAATGAAGATAACATTTGCAAAGCTGATGACTGTAGCATTTCCTCTCCAGGGACAACAAAACTTAGGTGGCACCAGGGAGGGCATTTTCTTCATGCAAATTGAAGTATGCATTGCTGTTTTTAAAAAGTTATTTGGTAATTTACTTTCATATAAAATAATCTTGGAGATGAATTTCCACTACATATTTAATGATAAATGGAAAACACATAGATACTGGCTCTCAGGGAAAGACTCCTATTTCCCCCTTTTAAATAATCATTTTTTTGTCTACTATGTTATCAGTTAGAAATATATTTTAGGACAAGTTCTTCTCAGTGTTCTGTGTGATGTCTTATGTGAAGCTGGTATTTGGCTTATTCCTTATTTACAATCTGTGATGTCAAAACCTTCACATGAATCTTAATCTCTTGTGCCTTGAAACACATAGAATCCATGGCAGGTATCTGATCTTCTGTTTTCACTGACAGCAGAAGGACATTTTGAAATCAGTATGCTCACTTTTATTACACCTGGACCAAACACGAATTTGAACAGCAAATTATCCATGTAAATATAAATGCTGCTACAGAACAGCACCACAGAATGAGGACAAAATGCATAACACACATTTCCCATGTTATACTTAGAAACATACGCTATTCTTCACACGTGAATTAAGTCACAGCACCCCAAAATCTGTGGTGTTGAAAGATTTATGATATCATGAATTTTGCTTTTATTTCATATTTGTATTATCAAATTTTGCTATTTTTTCAGACTTTCAAGGGTGTTCCATGATATTATCATGGCTTGAGATATACAGTTTTCGTATCAACCAACAACAACTTTCCTTGATGGGGTACAAACCAAATTTAAGAGTAAAATGGAAAGAAATAAACTATTTTATTTTCCTTTTAATGTCCTGATTTAAAAAGCTGTTAGGGGGCTGGGGATATAGCTCAGTGGAATAAGTGCCTACCTGGCAAGCAAAAGGTCCTGAGTTCAATCCCCAGTACCACCAAAAAAAAAAAAAAAAAAAAAAAAAAAAAAAAAAAAAAAAGATAAAAAGCTGTTAGGTATCCAGAAACTTAGCATGCCATAGAAAAATGATCTAAGAAAGTGATAAATATGTATTAGTGCCTTACTTAATAGATGCCTGCGTAGATTTCCAGTTTTTATTTGTTATGCAGAATAGCCACCATATTACTTTAGAGTCAGTTATCTTTACATTTTTCTATCTGTGATCTCTCTCTTTTCTCTTTCTCTTTCTCTCTCTCTCTCCCTCTCTCTCTTTCTTTCCTATGATATCTTTTCCTAGTGCAAACCTCACCCTCTCATAAATTTTCTAATGGAAATGGCTGGGTGCTCTCATAACTCATTTTGTGGAATGAGGCCATACATATTAGCAAATTAGCTGCAACAGAACTTGGCACCTAAACCTTGTCTCCCTCCTTTTCCGGGCCTGCTGAGTCAGAGGCTCTCAAATGATAAAGGTCAGTAGGAGATAAGAACTAGATACTAATTTGCTGGTTAGAGTGGAACATTTATGAATTTATAATGTATGCTTGAACCAGTGGGTTCTGAAACATAAATTTTTCATTCCCACCCATCCTCCCTGTCAGAAAATGGGGATATAGTAACAGAAATGTGTCCCTCTGTGTTTAAGATAATTTTTATTAGTACATGTTTACACTACATAATGCTTGCATTACTTGTGTGGGGTCAGTACGTGTGCATGACACATCTCAATTCCTCTTCCTTCCCCCATCCCTTCCCTTTCTCCAATATCCCTCTTTCTCTTGATCCACTTCCTCTTTGGGAAAGGTCTATCTACCTACTTCACATAATCTATCTCTTATTTTGCTTTACTTTGGGTTTCTCCAATGAGAGATACTGTGTGATATTTAAGCTAGTGTGTCTAATCTATTTTGCTTACCATATAGTCTCAAGGTGCCTCCACTTTCCTACAAAAGATTCAAATTTACCCTTCTTTATTACACAGTAGTACTCCGCTGTGCATGAATGCCACATTTTCTTCATCCATTCATGTATTGATGAACCCACAGGGTTGAGCTTTATCTATGATGTAAGCATCCAAAACTGGAAGTCACTGGGACCCAATTGATGCATTCTCTGATGGTGATCATAGGGCATCCAAGCGTGTCTTGTGGTCTCAAGTATGTTACTAAGTTATCCTGGAGCACAGTAGTTGTGCCTACTTGGAAGAAGTTCATTCTTTCCACATTGGGAAGGAAGGCTATTGGGTTTATGTGACAAGATTTTAACCAAGTGGTCCTATTTGAAAATCCTGTTGTCCTAAATATTATCCTTCTGTGATCACAAACATGTACTGTGTTTCTCCCCTGGCTTGGTGAATCTGAGACTTACTGTTTTTAATGTTCAGGATTTTCAGAGAGGTAGTATATATATGAGGGAAACTGGCTTATGTGATTGTGGAGGCTAAAATGTCTTAAGCAAGCTTCCTGAAATTAAGGCTGTGGGATGCTGGCAGTATGGTTCAGTCCAAGTTCCAAAGCCATGGAACCAAGGAAGCTAATGGTATAACTCTTGGTCTGAGGTAGGTGTGAGAACTCTGGGAAGTGGGTGTTGGTGTGTCTTAAATTCAGAGTCTTGGAGTTCCAGTACCCAAGGGCAGCAGCAGAAGAGTGCATCCCAGCTCTGGTAGAGAGAGAACAATTCACCTTCCCTATATTTATGTTCTGTGCAGGTTCCTGGCAGTGGGATGGTGTCATCCACCTCAGGGTGACTCCTCCCCACTGAGGCCATTCAGACTCACACACTAATCTCCTCTAAAGACACTTTCATAGGCACATAGAAACAATGCTCTAGTGCTCTAGGTATTCCTTAATGTTAATCAGCACACTGACAATGAACAAACAACAGGTTGGCCATGTGTGCTAACAAAACATTTTATTAAAAATTGAGTTCAAGGCTAGGTATACAGCTCAGCAGCACAGGGACTGCTTGGCAAGCACAGGTCCTGAATTCAACTCTCAGTACCAAAACATAAAATGAAATAAATGAGAAATACAAAAGATATTTCAAACTAAATTTATTTAACAGTCTAATTGCAAGAAAAATTTATTTAAATAGAGAACTCTAACTCCCTATATGGACATAGATCATGTATGAATTATTGTACACAATGTATCTAAGTGAAGAACATTGAAGATGTGATAAGAATAACACTAAGTTTGCTTTAAATGAAATGATAAGTGGCTAAAGCATTAGCTAAATGGGAATATAAATTGTATTTTTATACAGAAAGCAAAACTAGATGTGTGAAAATTATATGCTGTGACTAGAATCTTAGCTCTGAGTTTGGGGGAAATTTTTATGTTTGAGGTGTAACATATTTCTCCAACATCTCTTATTTAAAGGCAACACTTTTGAAAGGTGGTTGGATCATGGGAAACAATACTCATCAGTGTATCTGCAAGGGTTTTTGCTATGTTCCAACTCCTCCCTCCCCTCTCTGCTGCCATGAACTGAGCAGCCTTCCTCTACCAGGACTTTCCACCGTGATGTCTCTGCCTTGGAGCCAGCTGACATGGACTGAAATTCTCTGAAAACAAGAGCCAAATTACATCTTTCCTTCTCTAAGTTGTGGCTGTTAAATGTTGGGTACAGTGATGGTAAAGTGGATTAATGCAGAGAATTGGTAGTGGAGAAATAGAGTTGTTCCTCAGGTTGAACCTGTGTTTTAGCTGCCCTTGGAACTACTTTGTTAAAGGAGTTTGGAAACATTTGGAGATGTGGGCTAGAGAAGCTCCAGAATGTGGTAAACAGAGCTTGATGGGTTACTCTTGTCAGGGATAAGAAGGCCAGAATATTGACCAAAATGCACACGAGAAAATTTCAGGCCCATATGGTCTAAAGGACTCTATTGAAACCTAGACTAGAGCCCATCATGTGTGCTCCATTCAGGCAAAGAAATCGTTTATATTTTACTCGTATCCTGAGAGCAAAACTGAGATTAAGGGTGATTGGCTAATTAATCCTGTAGAGAGAAGCGAGACAGTTCAACTTTCAGCTTGTGGAATGAGTATTGCTGGTTGCTTTTAGCTAGATTCATTGTAAAAATTGCAGGCAAAAGGAAGAGTAGAAAAATTGAACTACCTAAATTTTGGCCCAAAATTAACCATGTATAAAAGTGGAGCAAAAGTAGATATAGTTGCTGCAGATATTAGCACCTCTTAAAAGAAGCCAGGAGACCGGTGATATAGCTCAGTGGCAAAAACACTTGCCTGGCAACCATGAGGTCATGAATTTGATTCTTGGTACAAACAAAAAGAAAAAGAAGTCATGCATCTTGCATGAAAGAATAGAAGATAATTGAGGATACAATGGTCAGCAGACAATGGCTAGATCCCGCCCACCACAGGTTTGAAAATGTGAAGAGGTAAATTTCTATGAAAGTCCTTCAGGTAAAAAGAGAGTTCTGGGGGCATCCTGCTCATATGGGGCCAACTCAAGAATTATCTCCCTCAGTTGAGCCATCCAGGCATGCAAACGTCTCTGCAGACATTGTTCAAAGGAGCCAGACTACTGTTTGAGCTAGGAGCAGACTTTGGCATCATTCACATGGTGCTGCTTTTGTAGAATTCAAGTATTGTGGGGTCATGGAAGCTTCAACCTAGATTTCAAAGGAAATCCTGTGAGGCTAAGCAGCATGTTCTTGAGAGATGTGTAAGTTATAAGAGTGCTGCTGAAGATACAGCAGGGACCCAGAAAGTTGCAGATTCAAGGAACATGGAAGATCTGTTGAGAAAACCCACAGGAGCTGAGTCAAGCCAGCTGAAGGAACAGGCCATGTGGACTACAACTAACAGACCAACAAAGCTTTTGGAACTCACATCTCACCACAACCTACCCCGGTTGCTGGATATAGAGCTACAGGATTTAATGTTTGCTCTGCTGGGATTTGGTCTGATTCCTTTCTATCTCTCCATTCCTCACTTTTGGTTCACACTGTGCCATTGTATCTTGGGGGTATTTCATGTAATTTTATATTTACAGGGGTTTACAACTAAGACATTGCTTTGAGTCTCAGAGGAGACTTGAAGCTTGTACTTCTCAGTAATACTGAAACTGTCAGGACTTTGTTGACTCTTAAGGATGATCTAAATACCTTTTATATAACCAGATGACCATTAGTATTTTATGGGCCAGGACAGATTTTTGTACGTTGTAATATAAAATGCCACCTCAAAAATCTCATGTTCACAGGCAAAGTTCTTGGAAACTGAGTGGATCATTGGTGTTATCCTCATCAGTAGGTTATTTACTGATGCATTTAAGCTAAATGTGTCATTATGAGGTGATGTCTGGTCAGAAGTGGTGAGTCTCTGAGGGCATGAGGTAGAAGGCTTTATTCTTGCCCCTACCTCCTCCTGTTTCCTTGATGGCAGCAGGTGAGCGTGTTTCCCCTTTCAAGCCCTCATTACAATATTTCTACCTTACAGCCAGTGGAACACAGACTAGAAACATCTAAAATCCCAAGCCAAATTAAGCCTCTTCTACTCTCAGTTGTGAGTGTCAGGCACTGTGTCCCTCAGACAGGAAAGCTGACTGATAGAGGGATCATGCAGATTTGCACTTTTAGAAATGATTAATGGCATTACACAAATTCATTGTTATTGTGTTTTGTTTCTGCCACTCATAGTATTTTATTTTTAGTGAGGGCTCAACTTCAGATAATTTGACCTATGTCAGTTATGCATGGAAATTGCACTTTCTTCTCCAAGATATACATAATAATTAACAATGTCCCTTGGAGACCTCATTGTATAAAGTATATAAAATTGTGAGCAACTTAAAATTGAGCATAATGCTATTATGTCTTTTAAAATGCTGCAATCAATTTTATCCATCAGTCTTCTAAAATTTTGACCTACATGAACATTATATTTAGTTTCTTATTTTTCATGAACTATGTTAGATAAGTAAATTCTCTAATAGTGATTTCTCACTCAAGATAGCTGTAGTAATTTACAGGAGAAATAAATAGCCAAGTTAGAATGAACCTCTCTTCCACTCTTGGTAGAGATCTACATACAAAGATATAATATAAAGTTTTGTCCTTTGTTGGAAAAGCATGTCTCACACTCACCCTTGGAAGTAATAGCTTTTCTGATTATCATAGTGTTAATGGTAGAGAACTTTCAGTCCTACAAAAAGTGAAAACTTAATTATCAGGTGAATTATTTTAATTTTAAGTAGAAATTGGATTTTGTTTTGTTTTGTTTTAGTATTTATAAAATGCTTTCACTCCAAAGAAATCAAGAAGTTCAGATCATACCCAACCTGGGTAAATGGACCTATGTGAACTTACACAAAGTAGAGTACAGTTTCTGAATGAAGCAATGCACCTGAGAGATTTTCAACCCAGTTGAAAATTGGTGCCTCCAGACATGACTTTTTGATTCTCTTTTATGCTAGAATAAGTGCAAAGTTATGAAAGATAAATGGAGAGTAAATGGGTTTCTAGGCAGAATAGAAATTTCTCTGATTTAGAGAGATACTGAGGTGTCTAGAACCAAGGGAAATGTTGAAAAATACAACAGAGATGGAGACCCAAGGGGTCTCCTCTGCTGAGTGTGAAGCGTAGCCATCACTGACATCTGATCAGTCAGTGTCTTCTGCCCCTATAGGATGAAGTTGTCACCTCACTTCAGGGGAGTAACCTCCCTCCCCAGTGAGCTCCTCACCCATGGGACAGTGAATGGCAGCAGAAGACAAAATTTTTAAAAAACCACTTTTGATCTACTTTGCAATTCAGCCTATATGCAAATGAGCTCCTATGTCAAGCAAGGTTTTTGTGAGGTTCCTGAGGATGCCAAACAAATCTGTCTGCCCACAGTACTGCATCCTTGGAAACTGCAGTACTAAGTAAACTTGGGATGTTGTACCTGCTTTGCTGTATTTATGCATGATCTGTAAAACTACACTTGGGCTGTGGGAGATGGAAGGGCAAGCCTTGGACTTATGTGGCTAGACAGTATAAAAGATATGTGGGAAGCTTGGCTCCCATGAGCAGTAGCCATGTATGTACTCGGTGGGGGAGGAAACAAGAGCTATCTGCTTGGGTTACCTCTGTGCCCCTGTGCAACGATGTTGTCCTGCTGAAACTCCTGCCCCATTATGAAGCCAGGAAACTGGAGCGCTGAGGCTTACTGGCACTCTGTGAGTCCTTCTGAAATCCAGACCTCGAGGACTATATTGGTGTAGAGCCCTACTAGACTTCTCTTCCCATATTCATCACCTCTTGTAGTCTGCTCCCCCAATCTTGCAGAAAGAAGGAATACCAATAGGCAGCACGAAATGAAATGCATCTCAATGAATATTTATTGGATGAGCCTGCTATTTGGGAGGAGGAATGGAATTTTCAGCAAAGCCTTAGAGAAAGCTATTTCTCTTCATAAAAAAATGCACACACAGCTGCATTTTCATGGACAAACACATAGCCTGCATGTCATCTCTCTGCATGCAGGCATAGAAACTTATGGGAGAAAAAGCCATTTATTACTACAGGCTGTGACAATCACAGGGAAAATTTACTACAGAAAATTAGCCAACAGTATTTCAGCACGAGGTCTAGAAATTATCCATCAAAGACTTAGACCTGAGGCAACACTTCACCTCATTTATTCAAATGCTCTAGGCAAATAAAATTATGATAAAGCCCCTAGCCCCTCTGTCCTGTATATTCTGGCAAGTTTACTGCTAGGTGATTCGTTATGTCTAGCTCACACTCTAAGAGAAATAGATAACTATTTGTTCTAGTTGACATGCCATATGACATACCATATGAATTTATCTATTTTACTTTTATTTATTTTCATGAAATGAAATCAGATTCTGTAACAACACAAGAGGAAAGGCAGGTGTCATGATTTGGCTCCATTCCATGACCTTTTAAAGCAGTGACAAAGTAGCCATCTAATTAATCCCATGAGTAAAGAACTGATTAGGCATTTGTAAAGTACAGATATTAATACTGCACGACCTCAGCAAGGCCATCAGTATGACATGAGGAAGGCGCTACACAAATAAGAACACACACACACACACACACACACATACACACAAATCCCCAATCAGTTTTTAATCACAGCTCCTCTCAATAGACACTCCAAGTGGTCTTCAACTTTCTTGGTCCTTGTGGAATTTGAATATACTTTGGGAGATATGGCAGCCACCTTAGTGAAGGATCATGAAGTCTGCTTATGTGAGATACAATTTAATGCACTGGCAAAGCTTTAATCTGGATAATATAATAACTTGACAGCAACTCAATCAACCAACCAATGTGTTCATCAAATACGTATTTAACATTTATTGTTATCTCTTGTGCTAGGCTATGTACAAACAGCAGTAAGTAAAAAGCAGCCTTATCTCCAGGAGTTCAGGTCTACTGCAGGAGAACAGGTGTCTAACAGCTAACGTCAATACATGTGGTGATGAGAGAAATAAAGATATGCATAGGTTATTTGTAAGCTCCTAGAAGATACACCTACCCAGCCCAATCATGGGACATTTCCTCAATTACATGACCAGGAATAGTATCACTGACATGCTTTGTGTCAGAACAGAGAGTCAATTTGTAGTTCACCCAGGTACAGTACCATGAGTTTCCCTGTCAGCGAGAGGAAAATGAGAACTCCTCTGTGTGAGGAGGCACAAGCAGTCTTAGAACGTTTACTCCAGGCTGTTCTCAAGCTAGAGAATACATGTGGAATGGTTCTTCAGCTAGAAAAGAAAATTATACTGAACCAGAAAGCATGCTATGTGTGAAGCATTTGTAAGCTGAGGACAAGAAGCTAGAAACTCTAATCTAGACTTGCTTTTATGAATAAGATTAGAACCAATGGCCATGAAATGTCTTGTCAGAAAGCATTTTCAGTGAAAATCTGTTGAGCTGTAACCACATTCAAAGTGGCATTTTACAGACTGGTATTAAAATATATGGTTAAATCTACTCTGTCCAAGGGCAGAGAGAGGAAGACTTACCCTCCCATTTAAAGGAAATTATTGCAGGTGCATGTACGGAAAATTAGACAAAAGGAAAGAAAGTTCACACAGGAAAAGATAGTCAGCTCATCATGTGCAGTGGAGAAAATAAAAAGCAAGGAATACTGAATTGTGTCCAAAATGGATGACAGAGAACATGTATCCTGCGGATTTACCGTTATTCAAGGTAGCCTCTGTGACAGTCATGTAAAATTCAACAGGATTAACCACCTGAGAACAGAAGAGTGGAAGCAAGGCTGTGCTCTGCCCAGTCAAGCCCTGGGACCCACCCATGGGCTGTTGTCATCAGTTACTCCTGGGTATTTTACATTCACTTCTCCTTAAAAAGTTTCCATCCCATTTGGCATTTATTCTAATCGGAAATAGTTATTTAGCTTTCTGAAAAGAGGCAAACATGTTAGCATCATAAAACACATCAGATTTTCCTGTAAATGTTTTGTAATAAATGAGAAACTTACAGCAGTTAGTTCAATATTACCCAGGCAGGATGAATCCTCTGAGCAATTACCTTGTTTCCATGGTGACAGCATATCTGCCCAGCCTTTCCTGTGATAATGGGAAGCTACCAAATTGGGTCTGCTCAGTAAAGCTAAGGACAACTTAGTGCACTGGGGAGGGGATACAGAGAGATTGCAAATTGGATGCTATCTGGGTTAACAAACAAGCAAATTGCTATTTATACTATTTATTAATTGGTTTGTTTGAGCAGCTCCAAACATTCCACAAGGGAGAACATGTAATACTGGAAAACAGAAATGAGAAGCAAATTTTGTAGCAAAAAAAGGAAGAAAATGAAAACTAGACTTCCTAGCACACTTGTCCCCTCATAATCCCTTAGGAAAAGATCCTGAAGAATTCCAGGACCTTGAGATCAGAATGGAACCAAATCCCACCACACACACACACACACACACACACACACACACACACACACACACGGGTGGATCTCACACCCCACCCAGAGCACCTGGGCCAGAAACTGCAGCCTCTACCTATAACCAAATTCTAGCGAAAGCAAAGGAGGCTCACCAGTGTGGCTCCGACACCTGTGAGAAACCATCCTGTTATTTTTCCTGCTACAGTCCAAGGAACTACACGAAAAGAGAAATCAGGAAAATTGTGTTGTGCAACCAAGACATACAGCAATTACAAAAGCAGAGAAAGCTACTTTAGAGCAAGTCTCGCAGGTCTACTGCACCTGCTGATTTTGAGGGCTGTTTTTTAGCAGAGTTGAAGCTGGAAGTTAAAGCTATGTCCCTCAGGGGAAAACAGACATTTTAACAATGTTGTGACCCCTGTTATCACACTTGATTACAGGCTCCCATGAGAGCTGGTTCCCAGACAGCTTTACAACTGGGATGTAATTTAGACACATTTTCTTGGTAGGGGTTTTAACGGAGGGTCTAAAAAGGGAGGAGGAAAGAGAACATACGAAAGGTGTAGAGAGGAGAGTAGCAGAATGACATGAAACACCACTGGCTGATTCATATGACATGCAATTACATCTAATTATAGGCATTTTTTGGAAGTGGGACCACAGGCTTAAAGACAAATTTAATACTAGAAGAGACATGTTGACTAATGAAATAAAGGTCTTGTTTCAATTTAGAAGGTTAAACTTATCAATATAGACTCTCTAAATCAAGTGATTTTGTGTCTGAAAAAATTTCTTATTGGAAATATTATACTGTGTATTAGTTGGTTCATTTGAGCATCTCGGAGAGAGAGATTAAGGAGATACTGCCCCCCTCAAAATGAAAAGTAAAAATGTCCAAAGAACTATCCTGTTCATAAATTACAACACTTTTAAAGCCTTTGCCTTGGAAAACATGAAAGAAAACATGTTTATATTGCCGATCAAAATTCATCAAGACACCAGCAATCATGCCAGCAAAAGTAATACTGAAAGAAAAAATTTGAAAATATTACTTACTTATAAAAGTAGATAGTTTATCACATCGGACAAATGAAAATCTTACTGTTTAATTTAATGCATAGTGTCAGAAACAAATATATTTAATAACACATCAAATTAAATTTCATAATATTTAGTACAAAACACTGTGATATAAGAAATCGATGCTCACTACTTTAAAGTCACCCACAAATGCAGCTGGATCCAACAATATAACAGTATTCAGTCTGTCAGAATTAAGTTACTTATTTAAAATAGTGAGCCAATATCTAACCTAAGGTCTGCCATCGTAAATGGCAAATAGTTAATAATTGCTAAAATTAATTAAATAATAAATTTAAATAAATGGCTTAATTCACCGCGGAGGTCACTGGCACACAATTTGAGGCTTCAAGCATAGTCACAATTATTTCTAAACTATCTGTAGAGGACTCTTTTTTTCTCTCCTCTGCACTAAGCTTGCCGAACAGGTTCTTTACTTCATTGTGATCATGGAATCTGCTATGGTTCGCATTTTGTTACCTGCAGCATCCATGGTTTGACACACAAAATTTCCTCTGCTTTACTATATTGTAATGACTAACACAACCCTTAATGAGACTTCTGTGCCCAATCCTGTTGATCACTATGAGATGTGAGCAGTACCTACTCTTACCTACTGCAAAAAGCTAGACCCTGACACATAAAGAATGAACACCACAGTGAATCACCAAGTAAGAGCAAATAAGTGGTATAGAATCAAAAGCCCGTTCTTGGTTTAGACAAGGACAATGGTAAGCAATGGATAGAAATTTAACAGGTGGGAGATACAGGGAAAATAACACTTGCTGTGCAGTTCTTTTTATCAGGCTTCTTGGATCTTCCTTGAAGATCCCTTAAATCTACAATTTCGTGGTGCATGTGATCTGCAGAAGTAACAGATTCAAAATCAGGGTCAGTTCTCTGAGAACTCTCAGCTATTCCCTCTGGGTGCACACTGGAAAAACCCTCCCAAAAGTTATGTAGATGGGAACAGTTGTGTTTGGATAGTGAATTTCCTTGAGCAAGTTTTAGATGTTTCTTCTATTCTGTTCTTAGTGAGAAAGTAAAATACAACAGCTTCGTAATTTAAAAAATAGTAATAGATTCAGCATGACCTTTAAGCTTGTATGTTGAGAAAATGACCCTCCTTAAGGTCAGTTTCTTCACTATTAAAGCCATTAATAGTAGTAAGTGAAAGGAATAGACTTTACGAACTACTCTCCTGATGAGGAGAATCGATAGTGTTACTAGAAATAGTAGAGCTATTGGTTAGTATTACATTATAATATTTAGTGAGCAATTACTATGTCAAATACTATGGCAAGTGCTATATTTCATGTTCTCATTTAATCATCACCAAGTCCCTATAAGGTAATTACTAACATCATTCTCATTGTGCAATGAGGAGAATAAACTGAGAAAGTGAAATAATTATGCTGTCCTACTTTCAGCTCAATTTTGAAACATACATTTCTTAATCTAAACCATTCTCTCATGCATGTATTCAGTGGTATTTTTAAGCAGATATCATGGGATCTGGGCTGCCCTCATCGCTAGAAATGCGTAAGTGTCCAAGGAAGAGTTTTTACTTCAAGGATTGAAATCTAGAGTGAGATTCAGTTGTGTAGACAATAAATGTGCCAGTTAAACCTAATAAAGAGCAATCACATGTTTCCAGGTCAACACAGGACTAGATCTAAGCTAGATGTAGGCAGAAAACACTCATCAGAGAAAGCTTGCTGAAGATGTGACACTGGGGCCAAATCTCTACAAAAGAAGGAGCGCTTGGCTTTCTCTGTGGAGCTTGCTAATCAGAGGGTGATGAGGGGGTGGCACTAGGTATGAAAGGGAATGGGACAGCGAACTTGCCATGTCATGGAATGGTATCCTGAAGAAGGGAGCAATAAGGAAGGAGATGGGGTGACAGCAAGAGTGTAAAGATGAACACAATGTCATACACATATCATGTAAACAGACTTGTAGTTAGCGCTGAATAATAGGGGAATTATGAGATTCAAGAGGTTAGAAGAAGGCTTATTTGGAAGCTGCAGAGATACGATGGGTGAAAGAGAAAAACAGCCATCCTATCCAGGGCAGGGGTGGTAGCGCTGCACGGAAAAGGGAAGAGTTGACAAATACATAGAAAAGAAAACTTTCCAGCTGATTTGCAATGACGGGGAAGTACAGCAGGAAAATAAAAATTAACTTTGAGAATGTCAGCTAAAAACAGTAGAGAAGTAAGTGTGGATGGTTGGAAAAAGTATTTGGATATGTCACTTTGTATAGAGGGTGAGGCCATGGTGCCACACAGAATTCGTAAAGCATGCATGCGCACGTGTATGTTTGTGTGTGTGTTCAGGAAAAGATCTTACTCCTGACAGTGAAGTCAGGGAGAGTTGAGGGGAGAGAGAATGTAAGAGACAGGACAAGGGAGCAAGAAGACCTAGAGATGCATTGGTGTAGTTGCTTGAGGGAGACAGAAAGCTGGGAGTTTATTGCTTATACCAAGGGGGTGGTGCCAACAAAGCCATCACAAAGAACCAGGAGGAAGACATGAGCTGAGATTCTCCCGACTCCTACACTCTAGAGCAAGAGGGACGGGATAAGCTGTGAAATTTCAGAGGCTGTTGATTTGAGACTATGAGCTAAGTCTAAGGCTACATCCACCTCCACCTAACCCGAGCTCACATTTGTGACACACCAGTATTGATCAAGGGAGAGTATAGGAGAAGTATTTATGTAGAGATGTTTGGTAGATCCGCAGCAGAAAGATAGAGGCTATATCTTTGTTTAATTAGGGGACATAATGCAGAAGAAATATTAATTAGAACAGTTTTGACTTCAAACATCTGACAATTAAGCAGAGTCCAAAATAGATTCCAATATGAACAGATTGCTCATAGAAAATGTGAATACAAATAACATAAACACATGAAAAGATAGTTAACCTTACTCAAGATCAGAGAAATGCAAACTAAAAGTCAAGTGAAATCTCTATTTTGACTTAGTGGATAAATAAGTACCCTCATATGTAATTACTATTAGTAGTATAAATTGGCACAACCTTTGTGGAAAGCAATTTATATATTTATCCAGATTTAACACGTATTTAAAAATTACAAATATTCAAACACTTCAGTAGTTTCACTTCTAGGAATATCCTATAGACAACCAGTACTCTTTTCTTTAATGTTCCAATGAAACTTTATTTGTGGACATTTGAAACTTGAATTTAATAGAACTTTCTCTTCTTATTAGTCCATGTTTCAGTCCGTAACGATCACATTCCTCATGGGGAGCTGGTGCACGCTCATGACACATCTTAACCTTTTATTCATCCCCTCCCTCATTCCCCCCTCCAACTCTTGATCATTTGAGAGAGATTTGTCTACCCACTTCCTATTATCTATTTTTTACTTTGCTTTTCATTTATGTTTTAGGTTTCTCCTATACGAGAAACCATGAAATATTTAAGCTTTATCTGATTCACTTCACTTAATATTATGGTCCCAAAATGCATCCATTTTCCTACAAATGAATCAAGTGTATCCTTCTTATGGCCGAGTAGTGCTCCGTCGTATGTAAATACCGTATTTCCTTTGTCCATTCATGTGTTGATGGACACAATATGAAGCTGTTATCAGTTGGCCTCTATAACCAGGACCACGCAGGCATCACTATAACATGGTGTCTTTAACTCTTTGGGAAAGATGCCTAGAAGGGGAACACCTGAATCAAGTGCAGTTTCTAGTTTTAGTGTTTTGATGAATCTTTGCACTGATTTCCACAGTGGTTGTGCTTGTTTACATTCCCAGCAACAATGTGAAGCTTCACCAGTATTATTATTTCATTTCTTGGTGATAGCCATTCTTTCTGGAGCAATGTGGAATCTTAGTATTGTTTAAATTTGCATTTCTCTAGTGGCCAGTAAGATTAAACATTTTTTCATATATTTCTTGGCCAATTGTATTTCTTCATCTTCTGAGAAGGGCCTATTCATTTCAATTGTCCACTTTTTGATTGGACCTTTATTTGGAGGACATAATTTACTTGTATTCTCTATATACATATTCTAGATGTTAATCCTCTGTCTCAGGAATAGCTGGTAACAAAATAACTTTTTCATTCTGTATGTTATCTCTTCATTTTTTGGTTGTTTCTCTTGGTATGTAGAAGTTTTTTCATTTGAGAAGACCCCATTTGGTACTATTTCCTGCTCAAACAGGGTTCTAATGAGAAAATCCTTGCTTACACTTATGACTGCAAGACTTTTACCTACTTTATCTAGTGTTAGTGAAAAATGACACATTGAGAAAGTTTTAAAGCAAAGATTGTCTGTAATCTCCAAAATTCCATCAGAGGTGATACAGTAAGTTCCCAACTGCCACCATTAGATTTGTGAACTTTCATGGATCCAAATGGACCTTGCATTATGAACATTCACGGATGCAACAAATCACAGAAGTAGCACATGCATCCATTGGACATGGGCATCGCTGTGCTGTTGTGTGCTTATTGTACGGAGTGGTAGTGTACAGTAGTGTGGTGCTCAGTCAGAGCCAAGGATATCCAGAAGCAAGAGAAAAAGCGGTGATGATGAGGATGGGACTACTAGGAAGCATGAAGCAATAACCATGGAAACAAAAGTGAAAATAGTAATTTATAATTCAGGTACTGTACTGTACCACCGCTTTAAGGTAACTGTAAAAGAAAAAGTAGTCCATTTACAATATTTGTGTGTTTGGCTTTTCTATTCTTTATATTGTATATTTGTATCAAAGGAGTGTAAGACTCACTTTGTTGGACTTATGAAGGAATCCAATGTATGAACATTCTCCTGGAACAGAACTCATTTGTAAGTCAGAGACTTACTGTACAGGCATAAAAATGAATATTATATAAACATCATAAAATCCAGACAGGTCCCTATGTGTTGATGCAGAATGGTCTCCAAATTCTAGTGTAAAAGAAAAAGTAAGCTAAAAGGCAGCATCTAGATGTCTACCAAATGTGTCTGTACACAAGCATTTACACACTGCATTTAGAGACATATGTACACAAATGTATTCACTCATATTTTATGACATATCCCTAGCCGGACATATAAAAAATTGGGAACTGATTGTCTTCCAAAAGAACCTTGTTCTTGAAGACAGAATTCCAAGAAGACTTATTGTTTTCATTATATACTATTTTTACCTTTGAATTTTGATGGCATACATCTATTGACTTTAAAATATACTTAATTGTTTTGAAACCCTGTATCATTCTTATTATTTTTGTGTTGTTTTGTTTCTGTGTGTGCTATTGTTATTTTGATTTTTATATTGTCTTTAAAATAAAAAAGAAAATATACTTAAATTTTTTTTAATGAAGATACCCATATGAAGCATAATAGCCTCTGTTTTGATTGAAAGCTACATCCTTGTTGTGAATGGCAGCTGAGGAGAAAAGAAAAACAAAATTGAAAAAGGAGAATTAAATATAAATCAATGCGCAAGTTTAACGATCTTCTCAGGCTGGGAGACTACAAACATTAATAGACGTCAGTCAACACAGTTAGATGTGCTTCTTTTGTTCTGTTTTTGTTTTTGTTGATTTCCAGCATTGCTAAAGAATCTTGTCATTGAGAATGAATAAAGTACATTTTCAGCATTTAATGTGCAATTGGAATTTTAAAGGGTAGAAGCAGCGGAAGGATGAAGTGCTAAAAAATGGAGAACAGTGATGAGAGATTAGCTCACATGGTTAAGTTTGTGATCTGGCTTGAACAGATCAAAGACACTTTGAAGGGACAGATGGAATGAATCAAAATAGCAGTGGCAGTGCTGAAGTTCTCCAAGATATCAAAATACCACTCTGGTGGGGGTGAGGCTTGTGGAGTGTGCACTGCATGGTAAAAAGTGTACAGTGGATCATGTTCCGGGTGATGACTTGGTCCAGGTGAGAGTGGCTGACTAAGGGGCTGGGGATATAGCTCAGTGGAATAAGTGCTTGCCTAGCAAGCGCAGGGTCCTGAGTTCGATCCCCAGTACCGCAAAAAAAAAAAAAAAAAGAGAGTGGCTGACTGAAGAAGAGATAAAATGCTCCTTGAGGCAGGGAGACCAGGAATAGTGTTGCTGTACCAGTGAGTACTTTGTCTACGTACGTATTGGGGACATCTGGAACTACTGGCAAAAGTTGAACTGAATCTGCATGGGTTTTTTTTGCTGGAGAGTAAGAGACTTATCCTGGAGGTGAGCTGCAATGGAAGCAGATGGAGGGAGCCGGGGGTTTACACAGTCAAACGGCATGAACCTCACAGGTTCGACAGGATCCAGCTTCGCCCATCTGTGCTTACTCCTACCACCCTTTCTACAGGTCAGGCTGCTTCAGCTACAAAAGCCGTGGTGTTGGTTCTCAGACTCTCCTGGCAAGCTGCACCATGTGGTCATTTCCTCTGCCTGGGAAGCTCACTCACTCTGCTTGGCTTCAAGTTCACCTCATGTCTCTGCTCAAGGACTGCAGCTTGGACTCTGCAGTGTAACAGCACCCTTGCATCTATCCACCTTCCTGGCTTTCTTTACGTCATTGATCATCTTTCAAGTCTCCTTTTTTAACTGCTTCCATCCACTAGAATAGAAGACCTCTGAGAGTAGGAAATGTATCTGGATCATTCCTTTTTGATGACTGTATCCTCAGGACCTAGAAGAACGGTAATAGTAAAGAGTCCATAAATGTGTGTGGGCTGAATGAAATTAGCTTTTCTATAGGGCTACAGGAGTAGTGATCTCAAATCAGGCTTATTTCACAGGATGCGTGATTTTAAACAAAGTGTTTTGAATGAGTCATGATACATTTCCTCTGTCTCAGCAGACATTTCTTGAGCGCTTCTCAGGTGCTAAGCACTGCTCCGGCAAAGCAGTTGGAAAGACAGGTCAGACAAGGCTACTGCTTTCAAGGATTTCATCTTCTCCGGCAGGGCAGGCAGACAGCATCACACCAAATAGCAATTCAGGACACAGAAAGGTGGGGACAAGTGCCGCGTGAACACGGAGAAACGCTTCATTCATTGGCTCCCACGGTGGTGAGTGCACAGGTCCCCACAGTGAATGTGCCCCGTGGAGGGTGAGGAGAGTGGATCGAGAGCAGGGACGTGGCGCACTGTGCAGGCACACTGCGTGTGTCATCACCTGGGAACCCTGGATCTGGGCAGGTCTGTCATTGCTTGCTTCACAGAAGAGAAGTGAGACTCAGAGGAACGGCATGGTTTACTTCAGGCCGCTGAGCTCATGAGACATTTGACTTTTGGAATCGAGCAGTGTGAGTCCTAGTCCTGCTCTGAATGGCTGCACAACATCTACTGGCAGCCTCACGTACATTGGAAGGGGGCATGGGACGAGTCTAGCATGACTGGAACAGAGTTTGTGTGAAGGGAGCTGGTAAAAGATGGATGCAGAAAAAGTCACAGGAGAAGCTCTGTGGAGGCTCTGAGTGCTTTGTTCTCAAGGTAGGACTTCGCTCACTAGGCAGTGGAGAACTGTTTTAGAGTCTCAGCAAGTGACACAATCTGTCTGTGTTTCAAAGTGATAAGCAACAGTAGGGTGAAGATTAGAAAGGAGTGGGCTGATGAGTGCTTGACTTTGACCAAAGGGAGTGGAAAAGGGGGTCAGGCTGCGAGTGTGTGGGTGTTCCTGGCAGAAGCAGACAAGGCCACTACAGGTTGAGCCTGACTGATCGGTTCACTGTGATGCCATGGGAGATAAACACAAAAAATAATTCAAATCAATTAAATTTTTATACTCAGTGCTGCCAAAAATCCTTATTCTTAAGCAACAAAGATAACAGAAGCTTAAATAGCTTCCCCAGAGCATCGGGAAATTAAAAGGTTCCCCTTCCAGCTGAACACAGATTTTACCACCCAGTGGTAAACTCCATTTAAAATAACCAAGATAAAACGTGTGCACATGTTTTCCTGAAACTGCTTTAATAGGTTGTGGAGATTTTGTGGGAAATTATACTTGCCTCTAGGCTAATAAATTAAAATTTTCCTCAAAATTTCCCCTGATGTTTGTCTCTGGGGAGGGCACTCTGTTCTAAAAGTTATTTTTAATTTCATCTTGCTATGTTAAAATATTTTCTTCTAAATTTGACTCACTTTTCCTTGCATTCTTCAAGTCTCAATTATACCCAGTGGGGTTCTAGCAGGTATAGTAGGCTGAGGACCCTCCTCAAAGGCAGGAAGAGGCTTCTTACCTGCTGCCTAGTAGAGAAGCCTTGAAGGTTACATCGCCACCCTCCGTAGGGATGGTTTCCTCATCTAGAGATGGAAGAGTGAGTTAGACACTCTCCAGGGTTCACTGATTTTCTCCTTCATGAATGTATTCAACAGATAGACCTCAAGCGTCCACCATTTGTGAGTCTTGGAGAGACACACAGTTAAATTACATCAGATCCAGATATCCAGCAGTTTTTAGCTTACGTACTTTAAACTCAATCATTCCAATTTTAGAAATTAATATAATAATTACAAACCTCAGTGATATCTCAAAATGATCTCTCCTTTGAAGTCAGCATAATCATTCCATCTAAACACATTCAAAATTGGTAATATATGTTCCTTAGAGAACGATTTACTTTTTTAGGCTTTTTTAAAATGAAAGTTTCAGGAAACCAAATGGGGAAGGACAGACAAGGCCGAGAGCCTCTCTTTGTCTTTGTTGTCATTATCCTGCATTTATAAAAGAGGCCTGAGTCCAGGAAAGCAATAGAGGCCTACCAAGAGGCTCCCAGTTCTCCTCCAACCTTCGTTTTCACATTTCAAAAAAGAAGAAAAAGATTTAATATTTGTCACCAGCTATAGTATGGAGCAGTCTGAGTAACTTGGGGAATACTTGTATTTTGGACTCTGCGCCCTCTATTAACCACTGTCTGCAGACACGGAGAAAGGGCAGGTCTCCTGTGGAGCATACAGGATGTTTTCCATGAAATGTTGCAGGAAGGCTTGTTGGGGCAGACTTTGACAACCTGCCTCACATGCATTTCTTGTCTTTCCTGGAAAGGCACATTTTCTAGGAAAGGTGTCTGGGGTCCTGCTGCCAAGTACAGAGGCATCATGGGAAGCCTGGCTGGGTTGTGACAGGAAACCATTCATGATCCCCCATTCGGCCCAAAGAACTCAGCTGTCAGCAAGGTGCAGAGAGAAGACGTTCCCCCTCTGAGCTCCAGGAAAATGTGCAGAATGTTATTCTCCTAGGATAGCACAACCAGTTGTGCTCTACTTAGTTTGCACAGGAAGAGCCAAGATTTTCATCAGGCCACCTCTGAATGTGAATGACAGCAGAGAATCCAAGGAGTAGGGCCTCAGAGGGCAGCTGAAACAGAACAAGCCACTAGCAAAGTTAGATGTTCAGTAAATATTTGTTGAAATGACTATGTGGTGATTTACTAGCTAATTCATTTATGGGCCTATTCCTAGCACAGTGTCTATCACATGACAAGCATCCATAATGCTTTATAAGTGAATGAACCAGTAGCAAGATCTACCGTACAGTTAAATGCCTGGCTCCAACACCGGACTGAAGGCAGATATGCAGCTATGAAGCAGATGAAGGTGTTCCAGTCTGTCTCATGCTCACTTTGGGTGCCTGCACAGCTGACTGGGGCCTCGTGGTTCACTCTGGAGCCCCTATCTTTTGACTTTATGGCAATGGGTTCTCAAAATCTGGTCTAGGACCGACAACAGCAGCAGCAACAGCACCATCTGGGAACTTGCTAGAAGGGGAAATTTTCACCCTACCTCAGACCCCTTGAATCAGGGATTCTTAAGGGGGAACCAACAATCTGTATTCTAACTAGCCCTGTAGAGATTATGAAGCAGACCACAGTCTGAGAACCAGTGCTTAGCTTTGGTATTTATGTGCCCAGGGAAAATTTTGCACTATGAACAAGGGATTCTTCAATGCAGAAGAGCCATTTCCGGGGAGTTTTGCTTTCTTTTTATCACCTGTTAGTTAATTAGGCTCAGTAGACATCTCAGGGTGATTAGTTATTTTATTATCTCAAGGAGGTCATAATATTTAAAGGAAACTAAAGGACCCTCTGTCCTCAAAGACAAATAACCACTGATGAAGGAAATTCGGATGCTATTACAGTCAGGGGAGGATGCTTGGAGGGTCAGGTGGGGATTTCCTTAAATTAAACAAGTGCTGTAGCTTCCAATTGGACACAATGGGAGGACTAAGACCAGTGGATACGCAATGGCTATTATATCTTTAGGATTTAACCCTAAAAAACGATGAGACCCATAGGCAAAATTCAGCTTGCTGATCTGTGGGAGTTTTGAAGATTAAAACATTCTAAATAGGAAAACAGTGTATAAAAATTTGAATTGCTGGCATTTCTTGAAACACCGGAACCTCTAATCACACTGTGCGTGTGTTCCCCTATGTGAACAGTAATGGGCTTGGAGTTGTTGTTCCTCTGTTTGATTCCCTCCAGTCATCACCATTACCCAGGCTTCCCTCTCATTTTACCCTGGCCCATTACAGTGTCTTACAGTAAGTTCTTTCAATCAGGTGCGATGGCCACTCCTGTAATCCAGGTGCTCTACAAGACTGAAGCAAGAAGACTGTAAGTAACAGCCCATCCTGGACAACTTAGTGACTTAATGAAATCCTGCCTCAAAAAAATTTTAAAAGGTTAGTAATGTAGGTTAGTGCGAAGGTCTTGGGTGCAATCTCCAGTACCACCTAATACACACACACACACACAGACACACACACACACACCATGAGTTTCTGGTCTCTGCAGACATTTATGTTTGTAGCATGATTTATATGAATTCAGCACCATCACATCAGAGGGTAGCATATGGAAAATCAGTACAGTCCCATCAGGGTCCAGAGAATGTGCATAAGGCACCAGCATCCTCCTCCGCCCTGTTCTCATGAAATCATTTAAAACAGTGAAGATGTTGTTCATGTTATCTCAGCTCTGTTGGTAAGGTGTGTATTCACGCAGAGACTTGTATTTATGAGAATTTTAAGGTGATTTTCTTGGCTTCTGAGTCAGACCAGGAAGACTTGGTGGTCTTCCATTCTACTGAGGGTCACCCACACGCTGACTCCCTTTCTAGAATTCCACTTAGCATTTTAATGCATTTGGTCAAGTTGCAATATTTTTTCCAAAATAAATTAAATAAGCATTTTATTAGAAACATTTTTCATGTTTTAAAATTGAATCACAACTTCACTTCATTTAGTATTCATTTGATTATAAGAGTAGCCATTTTTAACCGAGCATATAATAAGACAAAATAAATTACAGCTGGCCCATTTAATAGCATTTCCCCATATACCTATCAGAAATGTTATATTGCTTATACTACTATTGCAGCAGGCATAACACATTAATAACTAACCTTATAAATTTATGTTATACAACCTGACTACAATGTTTCCCCTACCAACTATTTCTTAAAGTCTCTAAGCAAATAAATTAAACAGGTAGCATCTGCCAGTTTGCTATCTTTTCTTGCTCTAGCACCCTGTTTATTGTTTTATGTTTATTTTATTGGGATTCTAGGAGTGAAGAGATGTAAATTCCTAAGTTCCAATAGCCACTATAAAAGAGAGGTTAAGGAATAAGTCTTGTTCATGTAGAATAGGTAGATTGGAAGATAGCATGTATCCTTCCCAGTGCTGACTTTTGTGATTCTATGATAACGTAGCCATAATCTACCTATGTTTCTCCAAGAGGTCTCATTTCCTAAAACAGGAAAATGTTACAGGTCAAGAAGACAGAAATCCAAAAACATCCAGACCTGAATGGGGTACAGTCCACCCTCAGCAGAACCTTACTCTTGTGCTGACTTCATTCACAAGACGTTACTATTCCAAGAAACTTTTCTGTGTAGGAAAAAGGTGCAAATAACTTCGTTGTTCATTTTGGAAAATCCCCTTTAAGCTACTCACATCAAATTGTTCAACTTTTCCATAGGAAGCACCAAATGGTGGTTAATATTCTGACTTGGAAACCTCACCACAAAACTATTTCCTTTCTGTATACACTAACTTTATACTCCAATATCATGAACTTTGTCCAATTCTACCTCTTAGATCAAAGTTTCAATGCCTCATAAGTATCCTGTCTTTGCTCTTGCTCCTCCTTGGCTCTGTGAGTGATAAGTTTATCTTCACTTATCAGTTGGTATTGTACAGGTGGTTCTTCAAGGAACCAGGATTCAACACTGGGAAACAAGTAGACCCATCAGCACTTCTTTGTACTTTTATCAACAAGCCATTTTCCAGCTTTATCTTTCACAAAAGTTTCTTACCCTATTTTAGTTGTTTAGCTTGACCCTGCTGGGAAGGGAAATTGTTTGGTATTATATTCTGACTCGGAAGCATCTCCTGTTCACAGTGTTTTTATTTTCCTCAGATTTAATTCTGTTGAAAAAAGAAGTTACTTAGTCATAGAATAAATATAATTGTGGCCTCATCAAACATATAATAGAGCATATGACTTGCGTATAAATGTCCCTCCAAAGCCTTATGTGCTCATAGGTAGGGCTTTTGGAGGTGGTTTGATCTAGGGTGTGTGGTTATGCATTAAGGATGCGTGATAACTCAATTGATTTGGCATCATTCCAGGTGTCAATAATAGGAAGACCCATCCTGGGTGTGAGTGGCACCAACCAATGGGCATGCTGCCTAGATGGAATAAAAAGGGAAGATGGCAGGCTGCTGCTGCTTGCTGTTTCTTGGCTGCACTACCATGGACTGTTTCTCCTCAGCCATGCCCCTCTGCCATGCCACTCTGCCTTGGAGTCAGCTGACTATAGACTGAAACCTTTATAAACTGTGAGCTAAAATAAGCTTCTCCTTGTTCAAATTGTGGATGCTGGATGTTTTGTCTCAGCAATGACAAAGTATCAAAGATACAGAGCCACACGTTACTTTCTGTTTTCATTTCTAATATGTAACTTGCAAATACATGAGAACAATCGTCCCTGGGCCCTTAACAAAATCTAATATTGGGATGCACTGAACCAACTTGTTAAGTTTACCCCAAAGCCAATTCCCTCCAAAGGGAGCAATCCAACTCAAGGCAGTCCTTATGCAAATATTAAATGCCATAAATACTTCAAAGAGAATTATGAAAATCATTACTTATGAATTCAATGTGTATTTTGTGCAATTACAAAATACGTCCTAGAGAGGGCCTGGGTCCCGCCCTAAGTGCCCTGGAAAAAAAGAACCAATGCAGCATATTCATCATGGAACTTAATGTAATGATAGGCATCCAAAAAAAATGCATAAGATAATTGCCTACATTGCAATTATACAAAGTTAACATGGAGGAGAAATCCAGAGAGCTGCAAAAATATCTAAAAGGAGAATATAGCCAAATATGAGAATCTGGGGAAACTTATCCTAAGTAAATGACTTTTACCCTGAGACTTGAAATGCCTTGATTCTACCTGTCTTCACCAGGTCTGCATTAACTGGGAATGAAATCTTAAAAAGATAAAAAGAAGATAAGTGTTATCTTTTTATTTAGGTTTGGCTTGGTTGAGATGTATGATATGGAAAAAGTTTACAAGTTATCCAAGAAAAAAGGGATAAAGTGCGGCAAGTTATCAATTCCCAGGTAAAGCTCCACATACAAGTTCCTCTGACTCAATGTGCCTGATTTCTACTGTCTTGATTTTTATTTGATTACTTGCTAAAATGGATAGTAATTTGTGCATGGGAGATATATGGTGATAAATCTCAAATTTTAGGCTTACATTTTCTGTTCTATCTTTTGAGGTACTATGAAAAGAAGTTTAGGAACTACAGCATTTTATAATTTATTCTAATTATCATTCATAAGAGAAATATTCAAGTCAAATTATTGGTAATTTCTTTTTATCTTTCATGTACTGTTTTTCTCTTATACTAGGGAGAAAATGTCACAAAGTGACAGGGCTCTAGAACTTCCTAGAGAGGTTAGACAGATTGTATTATATCTGCTTAGAGTGCATAGATGAGAGCTTCGTGAATATAAATTAGTGTTTTATTTTTCTAAGGTCACACATAATAAATAAGTTGCCTGGCAAGTGACAGTGATATGAACAGTAAAACATCTCCTCATCTCTAAGCAAAAATAAAGAACTTAATAAGATAAACAGAAAAGTACTTGAGGATAAAGTAAGCAACCTTTGCTGTCTTTGAGAGATGCAGAACAAATGAGAAGGAATAATCTAGGAGAGGGTTTCATAACCACATGGAAATCATGCAGTGCTTCTGTTAAAGCTTGATTTGGAAACAGAGGTTTCACAAACATCTGAAGGTCAAGTTTTTAAAATATTGTGTTTTTCCAGTCATTTTTTTCCTACCAGCAAACAGTATCACAGGAAGGAAAGGAGGGAGGGAGAGAGGGAGAGAGGGAAGGAAGGAAGGAAGGAAGGAAGGAAGGAAGGAAGGAAGGGAGAGAGGGAATGTCTTGTTTCCACTGAAACATAAAGACTCAGTATTCTATTAAAGAAAGCAAGTTGCCCAAGATTTATGTTTCAGTGAAGTTGATATCTCTCTAATGAAAGAGAGGAAATTACAAGACTATTTGAAAGAAATTGGAGAATAACTAGAAAGCCATTATGTAAATGTGTAGACACTAAAAACCACACCAGCTAGAGATTACTTGGGTACTTGAAAGAGAATTTGGACAGAGCCCTGAAAGTTTTGTACCTATGTCAGTTCATTTTCAATTGAGTTTGAATATGGTAAATTATTTTTCAATTTACCCTTTTTTTTCATCTACTCTGTACACTCCATCTTCTCCATAGTCCCTCCATCAGATAAGGAAATAAAGGGTACTAATCCCAGATTTACCTAACATTAATCGAAACTTTTCTATGAAAGGATTCTTTAATGACCACAGAGGCCTATGGAACCCAGAGCCCTAAAATCTTACAGTTGAATTGAACTAATTAAACTTCTCACATAGTCACTGATGTTTATATGCCATAAGCAAATACGTCCCCCAGGCTTTACAAGGGAAGTATTCTCTGGAGGCACTGACGTGTCTCTCCATTGAATAGCCCCCTTGTCTTTGGTTCTCTGGATTTCCAGCGCTACAGTAAAATAACCTCCCGATCAGATACATTACCTCAGCTTTGACATCTTCTATTTTTAAAATTTGAATCACATGCTTCATATGAATGCTAATGAAGCAATTTATCTGGAGCAAACACTAAATTGGACTCAGAGAAATTAAAAGAGACAATTTGAAAATGCCAAAATAATTCCTTAATCTATCTCCTACTGCTGTAATAGCTTAAAATGAGAGCCAAGTGATTTTTATCAGGTGACATCAGTAAAGCCTTCCTCTTCTCCAGAATCTCACCCAGCTTCTAGAAAACTTGATCAAATAACCTTTAAGTGTTCTTGCCATCATCCAATGTTCCATAATTCTTGAAAGGTGCTTGGGGTGAGCAAGATGAAAAACCCATTCTCCATCAATACTATGATTGAACTTCACCTATGATGGACTCACACATACTGCCCCGGAGCTGCCATGGATGCACTCCTACTTCCAACATTCCCTCCTGCCACACACAGACACACTTAAAACTTTAACAGGGCTGGAAGTGCATGCCTGCAATCCCAGCTCCCTGGGAGGCTGAGTCAGAAGGATTGCAAGTTTGAGGCTATCCTAGATAATTAAGCTAGAGCCTGTCTCCGAAAGAGAAAAAAATAATCCTACAAAATTCTTACCACAACAAATGAATTCAGTCTTTCAATTTGATGATTTGCTCCTGATAGTTTTAAATACTGTTCTGTTGCAGAATATAAACTTGTAGAGTAGACTTGTGTTATCCAACCCAGTAGGCACCAGGGATGCATTACTAATTAAGTTTAAATTATTTAAAATAAATAAAATAAAATTTAGAATTAAGATCCTTCGAAGTGCTAAACAACGCCAAGTGGCCAGGGGCTACTGAATTGGGCAATAAAGAAATAGAAAATTTCCATTTTCAAAGAAAATTATATTAGAAAATGTGCTAAATCATTAAGGAGATTAGCTCATGGATTCAACTGGGCTCAGATTTTTTAGGGTTTCTTGTTGTTGTTGTTGTTAACTTCTCAACATCTTTAGAATAAAGGCATGCCTCTCACAAGCACATAGCTAGAGTAGTGGCCTTGAGAGGTTGATTCACTTTTCATAGAAAAGCTTATTACACTACTGAAGCAGTCTAGAAAGAAGATACTATACAATAAGAGACAACTGGATGTGACTGTCTATACGTCAGAGGCAGGAAATCAGGTTGCCAACAAGGTCTACTCTTTGAAGCTGAAGCCACGGTACAAGTCAGAAGAGAATGTAAGAGCTAGATTTAGATGAGAAAGGAAGTTAATGCCCTAAAGTAGCTAGCAGCCTAACGGGGAACAGAGAGCAAAAGATTCACAGGCAGGAGGTGGAAATCAGTGTTCCTAGCAGGAGGGAACCCAGTAGGCAGGAAGACGGGTTGTATTGTACGGATCTCTGCCTCCTGTATTTTCATGCCACTCCTTGGTTCAAATGATTGCACTCATTTTGAGCTAGGAGTTGCCTGGAGTGAGTATGTTCAAAAACCAAAGATCATGCTGCCTGTGATGAGAAAACCCTCACAGACTCTCACTCCCTCCTCTTGCAGTCTCTTTTTACTAATTACAGGTCGTGGACTTTGATATTCAGGTCTTTGTACCTGGGAAGAAGGAGAAGAGCTACCTCAACTGTTTCACTCAATGACAATTTTATACACGCAGATAAAGCTGTAATGCTCAGCTTACGTGGGGCAGTCACAGAAAATCTATGTTGACGTAACACTTAGTGGTGGCATTTGTTCTGGAGCTGCTGTGTTTTGCTTTTCTCTCAGTAATTTTGCATTTTCCCCTTGGGTGCTGAATAAAATAAAAGTGGAGGGTATCACACTTGGTGTTTTTTTGGTTCTGTTAAAAGATAAACTTGGGCACATTAAAATTTTAAAGAGTTTATTCAAGCACACAATGATGCATGAAGTGGGGTAAGCTCTACCAAGGGGATGTAAGGGAGAGTTTCATAGTGTGCTCACAGAAGCCAGAAAGAAGATATATTTGATTGGTTAAAGTGTTTCTTGTTACAGGTTAGTTTAGTGGTTTTTGATTGGTTAAGCTTAAGTTTCATTCTGCATTTGTACTACAGTTTTGGGTTCCAATTTGCTTGAATAGGAACCCAAGATACTAGTGCTATCTCACCCTAATGGTTGTGCTTTTCTAAAATTCCAGTACTTTTCTAAAACAGTTCCCATTGGTTTACCAGCTGTACTCCCAAATGAAAAGGTTTTCCCTTTAAAGGATAATTTTTATTCTTTCTTTTTAGCATACAGATCAATATTGCAGGTTTCTCAACTTTCAAATCAAGACATCAAGTCTTATAACTGCTTGCAACATTTTTAATAGCTTTTCTCATAGCTAAAAAATTTACTATGCATTTCTGTGCATGCTCAGTGAAACTAAAAGGACAGCTGCCAAGATTTGAAAAAGAAACAGAAATGTCAAATTCATGAAGAACCAGCCTAAACACACACACACACACACACACACTCACAAAAACCTAGGTTGTGAATGAGTTACAGGACTCCAAACATCCTCCTTTCTTCTCATTTTTCTGGACTATTTCTACTCTTTTCACTATCTTTCCTTGTAGCTCATCACCACAGTTCTCAACTTTAATCAAAGGACGCAATCATTCTTTAAGCTAAGCCTGTTTTTTTTACATTATATGTCCTGGTGGAATTTTGAAACTAATTTCCCTTCTCTCTTTAAGACCTTGTATCTTATGAGCCTTCTGCAGGAGGACAGGTCCTCAGATGATCTTGGCTAAATTAGCTCTTCTCCTTCTTGTTTGTATTTCTCCAGCAGAAAATAGCAAGAATGCATCATTCTGAGATGAGGAGAAAATGTCACAAACTCCGGCTCTGATCTCATCTCTGAATAGGACATCTTGCAACACTCGCACTCAGCAATCTCAGATATAAAACATAGAGTGGATTGTTTTCAGGGTACTTTAGCCACAGTGAGAAGCAGGACATAAGCAGAGAACACTCCGTCTGTCCTGGCAGCTCCCCTTAGCCCCGAGGAACCAACTTTCCATAGATCCTAAGTTTCCTTTGATTCCTACTACCAATCTGTGAGGAATAGCATCGTTCTGCCTGACTTGTGTTCTGTTTCAGCAGATTCATGACATGGTAGCTGGGTTTACACAAAACCTCCTGCCTTGCTTAGGGACCTGCTATATTTAGGAATCTTAGCAGAAATGGGGAAGGTGCTCAGAATCCTCTAATAGGATTGGTAACTGGTGCATGGCACTCTCTTTCCAGAGACTGATGCTGGTATAGAGTCTGATTAGCAGACATTGGCAAGGTGTTTTGAGTCCTCCATTGAGACTGCCTAATTGTGTGTATTCCTCTCCCAGGAGCTGGTATCAGTGCATGGTGCATGGTCTTCTGTTTCACAGCTTCATGCCACTGGTTATGTGATCCTGAGATCCCACCCCAGCCTCCACCTCCCACAACACCATACTGTATGTCTACCCTCACTTTTACATCTCTGACTTCATTCTGAGCACTTATGGGAACACTCTCTCCCATCCCAACCACAGAAAAATATCACCTCATCTGCCCCTTGCATCTTGATCAGTATATTTTGCATCCATCCCTGAAAACTAAAGAATGGGTAGACATACACATGGGAACAAGACATAAACTCATTAGCCAGAGACATCGTTGAAGTCTTGTGTCAGTTGAAAGATGACCTAAAGAAGCTGGAAGTTCATGTGCTGCTCTGGGAAGGAACAAGAAGGAGAAGGTCTGAGAGACTTCAGGGTTTGCAGCTAATTTAATGTAATTTCTATACCTACCATCCTAATCTAAGTCTCTCTTGAGATTTCATCTGTTCATTTATATTAGAGCAGATCTGTATCTTGCTCATCTTTATAGCCTTCATGACATTAAAACAATTTCTTGCATATAAGGAGTTGTCATAAACAGTCATCAAATAAAGCAGTTAGTAGGCAACTAAATATAAGGAATAAAACAGCCATAAAAATACAAATGTATAAGTATGTAGTGTCACAAGATAGTGGTATCTCCTGAAAACCTTCACTCATGATGCAACAAGAAATAACAACAGACTTGAAACTGTAAAGGGAAAAGATCCCTCTCTCTACTTGCATGTCTGGAGCAGAGAAATTCAGAAAGAAAAGACAGAAAGAAACTCATTTTGTGGGTCCAAATCTACACTAAAATAAACAAACACAAAGTGTGTGGCAGGAAAAAGCTCTCTGTGTGTCCACATTTAGGGTTAACCCCCTGAAGGAAAGAAGTGAGCTGGAGACACTGATGCACCCATCAGTATTCTACCTAGAAAGAGGCAAGCAAATTACCCAGGCCTGGAAATGCTAAGCCTCTGGAGGATATTGGGATGGGGTAAATGTATTTTACTAAGTGACACGTTGGATTATTAGCAACTTCCAGAAGCTAGGAAGGGTTGAGGAAAGATCCTCCTCAGAGCCAACACCTTGATTTCAGACTTGTAGCATCCAGGACTGTGAATCAGTAGATCTCTGTTATTCTAAACCACCTGGTTTGTGGGAATTATGACAGCCCTGGGTACCTCCTTCCTATCTGGGGAAGTGCCTGAGCAGACAATGAAGGCTGATATTTGAGCTAACTTAAACCAAAATGGCACTCCTGGAATTTTTGCAGTTATAGGACAGACATCCCAGATAAAGAAAGGAGATGCTATTACAATGAGCAGGAGGAGAGTTCAAAACCATCCCCTTTGTATACTAAACAGATATGTCTTTATTGGGCAGCCTGGGCTCCTAGGGAAATATGAATTGGCTATAATAATGAAGTCTTTCCACTGTAAATTTCTATCATTTTGTCTTGAGGTCATGTATCACTTTTGTTGTTTTGTGTTGTTTTGATTTTGTCTTCATTGTTGTTTTGTCAGTTTTTTGATTTTTAAAATAAAAAAATCTTGCCTATGTAACTGGTGCATATTCTGATGGGTTCTTCACTGCTCTTTAAGATTGAAAAAAAGATTAAAAGAAGTAACAACAAAAACCTTATAATAAAGATGATCCTATTGTGACTCAGGTTAACTTTATATCTCCCTTTTTAGATTCAATCTCTAAGGAGAGGTATAGAATTTAAGTTGTAATATGTACAATTGTTCCATAATATCTTTAGCAAGGATGTGATTCTCTGCCAGCTACAGTCTTGACCTAGACATAAGACAAATGAGGAGAGTCCCACGCCCCTCAGGGATGCTTTTAATTTTGCACTTCTCTCTGCTATTTAGGCTTTGGTCTAATGGAGTGCAGACCCATGGTCTACCAGAGACCTTTAAATGAGCAACATGGCTCTGGATATTCTTGAGGCTTGAGAAAGGAATTGTATCCAATGAGCAACAGTTCTAGCCTGTTTTCTTCTGCTGTTAAAAATAGTCCATGAGACTGAGCAATTGGTAAAGGACAGAGATTTGTCTGAGTCCAAGGTCCAGGGGCCAAGTGTGGTCAAGGCTTTTTGCTACGTCATCCCATGGTGGGTGATGAGTGAGCGAGCGAGCACAGAGAGCAAGGGACTGGGGAGGGGGCTGAATTCATTGCTGTAACAAACGCACTCTCGCGATGCTAGTCCCTCCAGCAGGGACGGCATTAAACCATTTAAGACAGAACCTGCATGACCTAATCACGCTTATTTGTGCTGAGCGCCCCTCTCAGCACTGTTGCCTTGGGCGTATAGGTGCTGACATGTTCACTTTCAGGTCACATTCACGTCACAGCAGCAGCAGGCTAGACCTCCCGAGACAGCTACTCCAGCATCAAAGACAGATCCGTCCTCAGTGACTTTTCTCCTAAGACTGGTGGTTTTCTATGACTTTTGAAATCTCTGAAGAATGACAGACCAGGCCTAAGGACTGAGGAAATTTGTGGGACTGAGGATTCTTTACTCTTCCTCTCTTTCTCAGAACTCTTCTCACGGTTCTATGTACCAGCCTACACCATCTGTCTTTATTAGCATCCAGCCGAGCTCCTCATGGCCTACAAATTCTTCCCCAAGAGAGCTGAGCTCATGCAGTTTCCCAGCTCCCACAGTAATGACACCTGCGTGGGAATTCTAGGTTGTCATACACTCATAGACTGGGTGTCCTGGTCCCTTTTCACAGGGACAAAGAAAGCAAGGCAAGTAGCTTTACTGTCTCAGTCATTATTCTGCTCTAGCCCAGAGTCTGGACCTGCCTTGTTTGTCTCCTCCCTAGAGGAGCTTCTATAATGCAATTAAGCAGGGATCCTACTACTAGAGGAAATAATGGGGATCTATTTGGCATGTGGAAATTACTGTATTGCTTTAGTTATGTGTTTTGAAGCTATTTTGTTATTACTAATCTTTACTGTTTTAGCAGATGAAGTAGGGGAGATGTACATGATTAAACATTTTAAGCCACCAAATATGGATTACATAATTGACTATAATGTACCACCAAATAATTAATCACTGTTTTCTGCACAACAAAATTGGAAGTGATATTTCTCAGTCCTTGTCAGTTGTGCTTCCATTTGGATGGACAGCAACAATTAATTTGAACAAATCCTTCTTGGAAGCAATGTCTGGAGCATAGAGTATCCCCAACCTTAGGTAAAAATCACCCCTAGAATCAAAGGAGAAGTTTAAAGAGTCATCTTCAGAAGCCCAAACATGACAAAGGACAAGACAAAATGCATACTAGTCTTCTATGGAATTCTTTCTAAAGGGAATCTTATCTAACAAATATTTCACTAAGTCTTGCTGCTAAGAATAAGATATCTCTTAAAAAGCATATTCTAAGCTTTCTATCTAAAATACAATGGGTGTAAGGAAAGCTAAACTTAATACTTAAAACTTCACTGACGTCAAACAACATTGGACTAATGGAGCCTTTTGCTACAATGAGGAAAAGAAGGGTGTTGACCAAGTGAATACTAGTTAATTATTTACTTAGCATCATTCAAGAAAGATTCTGAATCCTTTAAGAACCAGTGTTTTAGTCTCCAGTACATAATGTCAAATTTGTTTTGCTGTCATTACTGATCACATAACAATTTCTCTTAGGGAAAAATAGTCTTCAAAACACTATGTTTTCTTATGAAAGCTATCATCAGAGGACATATATTAGCAAAGGACATTGTAATTGATTTGGCTGAGAAAAGACTAATTGTGGGATTTGTGCCTTAAAGGAAATGGCAAAGACAAAGAAAAGTGAGAAGGAAGAGAAGAGTCGTGAAATCTCCAGGGCCGGGGATGTAGCTCAGTGGCACAAGTGCCTGCCTGGCAAGTGCAAGGTCCTGAGTTCGATTCCCGGTACCAAAAACAAAACAAATCTCCAGGGAGGGAGATGGGCTAAATATCTATTCCACTGCTTCTAACAAATGCTATTAATAAACTTCTTCCATTTGCAGAAATCATGAATATAGTAAAGTCTGTCAGAGTCATGATCACTTAGTTTGAGAGTATGTCTAGTGGGTGGGTGGGCATTAAACTTGAAAACAATATTGAATTTCATACCTTGGCCTTCATTTTGCACAACAGATGTTGAGAATATGCAGGGAGAAAGAAAGAAAGAAAGAAAGAAAGAAAGAAAGAAAGAAAGAAAGAAAGAAAGAAAGGAAGGAAGGAAGGAAGGAAGGAAGGAAGGAAGGAAGGAAGGAAGGAAGGAGAGGACAAAAGAGCAGAAAGAAGAGGTGAACGCCCTTGAAAGCAGAAAAAAGAAGAACCCAGAGAAATCATGGAGCATGACATCCATAGGCTGAGAAATTGGGAGAGAGTGCTGGGCCAATTTTATGGATCTACAGAAAATGGCATCCTATCAGATACTTCACTGGCACTAGGGAAAAAAAGGTCTTTGTTAAATTATTGTGCTTTCCTAAATTTCTCTAAAACCTCATTGTTATACAATATCTCTTCCTTTGATGTTGATAGGTCCTGGATTGCCTTTCTACCTTAATGTTTGTGCCAGTTGATCTTAATGGTCAACTTAATTGGAGTAAGAGTCAGGAGTTGTAATTGGTTCATGGAGGTGCTATAGCTCAATGTGCTTTTAGGAGGTGAGAGCCAGTCTGAGGAGTAGGTCCCTGGAGAGTGCCTTTGGAGGGTATGCCTCTGGTTTGGACTCTTTGGCAATGCCTCCTGGCCACCTGAAATGAGCAGCTGTGCTCTCCCACACCTCCCTGCTATGACATTTCTGCTTAGGAGCTCCCTGAAAGGGACTGAACCCTCTGAATCCATGAAACAAACGTGGGCTCTTTAAATTTGCAAGTGTCAAGTATTTTGGTCCAGCAACAAACAGGAAAGGTGATTGATACACTTTGACAACATCTCAGTTAGCTATACCCTCAGGCAAGAAGAATAATAACCTTGTTTCCATCACACAAAACGAACTGGAGTTGCATGTTAGGCTTGGCCTGTGTATATTAGGGACTGTGAAGTTAACCTGATTGCCCTGGTGCATGCTTTTGTTGCTGGGGCTAGACCTTGAACCCAAGGGTATTTGGTCAGAGCTATAATTTAATATCCTGACAGTTTCACACTTTAGGATAATAAAAACTGTAATATAGGATATTCTTCAATGGACAGTCCTTTTGACCCTGCTATGTTGCTACCAACATATAGAGACTAGTGGTGATGCCCCTAGCCTGACTCGCACCTGTACAACTACTTCTCTGGGGCCATATGTCTCGAACAACTGAGTTGTAATTTCTGCAGCCACCCTTAGCAGCCTTTGATTCTTTTTCCAACCAGTGCCCTTGCCCTGGAGTTGAGTATTCCAGAGTCAAAGTAACCTCATGACATAATAGCATCTCCGTTTCTCAGAGGAAATCACGATTCAAAGCTATGAAGAAGTTACTCAAGGTCATCTAGATAAATGAGGTTCTCAGAACAGTTTGGTCTAAACCTAGACCATATGACCATATGGTCTTTCCATATTGCTACCCAGCCTCCTATTATTTACATTCTAAATCATTCCCAGAAAGGACTTGAGGTTTTAAAATTAATAACTGAATGCTCCTTTATAAATCTGCCTCCTGTGCATTTGGGTAGAATGAATACATTCCACTGAGATTTATCCTAATGCTAGGCTGGTTTTCAGTGATATATATATGTATGTATATGTATACATACATATACATACATACACACATTATGTATATACAATGTATATATACATTGTGTGTGTGTATATGTGCGTGTGTGTGTGTGTGTGTATATATATATATATATATATATATATATATATATACACACTGGAGAATAAAGGGCAGGTCAACAAAAGCGGGGTTTTGCCATTTGGGGAAAAATAATTCCTTTTGTACATATATATATAAATTGGACCAGTGGTGAATTCACCAAAATGCCAAACCACGTGCCTCCATAAGGCCACCTGAAACCACCCCGTGCTCTTGCTCAGGCATGGGAATGAATGAGCTCAGGCATGGGAATGAATGACAGTGCAAAGAGCCCAGCCCCCTCCATGGGTATCCATGCAACCCCAGGCCCTGAGAATAACGCCCTTTAAGAGACTATTTAGCACTGAGGCTTGAGGTCCTGTTGCAGTTATGCTCAGCTCTTGACAAGTTACCTTAACAGCAAATCGAGTTTAATGATTACACTTTATCTTTAAACTCAGAATAGCTGCACCAAGGAGTTGGATGAGTCAGTCCTTCTAATACCTTTTTGGCTTATCTGGCTGTGTTGCCATGTACCCTGCTGCTAGCCCTGAGATTCCTCCATAATTTGCCTCAGTTCTTGCAACAGATCTTAATTCCTGGAGCACAGTGGGTCCCTTCTTCCAATTCTGAAACTTCTACCAGGTCTCTTTAAAACAGAACTTTGAATTTTTTCTTTATACTGGGCCCACATTAGTGGAATCTCTCTACTTAGTGGGTTATCTCCAGCATTCTGATTAGCATCAGCCATGCTCTTAAAATTATGCATTAACTGATTTACCATCTGGCTCTTTCAAGATAATATTTCAATTTCACTAAAACACAAGGAATTATTTTCCCCAAAATGGCAAAACCCCACTTTCGTTGACCTGCCCTTTATTCTCCAGTGTCCCAGTGGATGGGAACAACCAAGCACAGTGCCACAACCAGCACTTACCCACCATGTGGCCTTGGGCAGCTTCCTGGTTTCCATTCCTGTCAAATAAGGCCAACTGCATCGACTTCATGGTGGTTAACTGAAATGTATACAAGGCACTTAGAAAAAGATCTGGTAGAAAAATAAGAACTTAGAATACACTAACTTAATAATTCATTCAATTATTATCATTGTCTAAAAACAAAAAGCAAATTCCTCCTTGGGAGGATGAGTAGAGGAAAGCATTTGTGTATCTCAGATATTTGCATGAGCGCATGGATTAGAGCTTTAATAATTCTACATCCTACTTTCTCCCTACATGATTAAGGTATTTCCTAAGCAACTGATGGGCAATCTCTCTAAATCTAGGCATTAATTAATCTACCCCCAACTCAAAGACTCCAATGAATCCTCATTGTCAAATAATTTGAACACTCAACTCTTTGTTCTGAAAACCCTCACCTCTGTGCAAAGGGCTTCTATGCAAAGGACCTCATCCCTATGCAAAAAGTTATCTATAAAAGGTCTCGCTGCTCACATGAGCCCGGCTGGCACACAGGAGCTCTTGTTTTCCATCCTTTGTATCTGATTGCCCACATCGGTGTAGCCCCCTCTACACACCTGTGTATGAGGACATTTCTGTGCTCCCTGAACATCTCTAGGGTTGCTCATCCCCCTCCACTCCTCAGCTTATCTGTTAAAACTCAAGCCCAGCCCAAATAAATGTGATCTCATCCTTAACTCTGCCCAAATAAATTCACAGTGAAAGTAGCTCTGAGGGTTTTCTGAACTACTTTGTGTGCACTGGATCTTATTACACTGCCTTAAAACTTGAAAAAAATTCCATACCATATTGGAAATGCAAGGAATCCAACACCCTTCCAAGCTGAGGAATTGATTCAGGCTTGAATTTGTGAAAGAAATATCTTTACCTATGGAACCAACAGACCTAGGTTTGAATCTTATCTCTAGGATTTAACAATTAGTCAGCCACAGACAATCACTTCATATCTATGAGAATGTTTTGCTCTAGTAATCCATGTTTGAGGTGCTGTTCTACAGATGCTAAATAATACAGGAAAATCCAAGTGCTAAAGTAGATGCTAAGTAAACGGCAAACATTATTATCATTCAATCAACTGGTCAAAGTATCAGCTCTAGGGTGTCAATTATTGAAACTTGGTGCTTACATAAGCCTTTTAGCTAGTTATGAAGTACGTACAGTTTTTCTAGGATTTAGAGGTAATGTATTCGACAAAGATTTCAGTTGGACTATGCAGAGCGTCAGACTGGAACTGCTTGGAGAAGTTTGGTCTGATTCTTTCAGAAGAATAATAATCATAAATCTAACCAGCCATAAAGGGGAATGTTTTGACTGAGTGTCATTTCCACATTTTCCTTTGAGGAAACAAATTTGCAGAAAAATGAGCTACTCTAGTATCTTTGTGCGATAGAATCAATTTGGCTAAATTGAGGGATACGATGTTTTATGTCCTCAATCTCTAAGTAAGAAATATGAAACTGAGGCACACGGCTGACATTCCAAACCTAGTTAATGACAGAACTAGTTTGGAAACCAGATCTTCTGACTCCTTCACAGCTTCCTCACGCAAGACACACAAGGGGCTTTGTAGACGCTAACATTCTCAAGAAGTATCAATTTATTTCCTTTCGCTTTTCTTTCCATCTATTCTGAGTTCAACCTCTGTTAACTACAAGGGTTCCGTACTTGTTTCATTTAGGAAGTTGTTTTTGTTTCTAAACCAAGAAATAGAGGATTTAAAATGGCAGCAATATTTTTTTTTAATTGCCTGCATGGTGAAGCGGCATCTTGTCTGTGCGAAGGCACGTAGAACCAATCCAAGTGAAACTGTGCAAGTCAAAGCAGAGGAACAGAGTGGCCTCCAGATTCGCTGGGCTTCTCTGATCTCATCGTCATTCACTGGGCAGCAGTGCATCTGTGCTCCTCGTTGTTGTTTTTAAGCAAATCTGCTTTTCTCCTGGAAAACCACAGCGGCTTTGCAGAATGTTCATCCTCTCTAAAGCAAATGAATTACTTCATAACCCACTGACTAACAAATTAAATTAATTCTTTTTGAGACAAAATGAGCAATCATGTTAGCTTTAAATTTTCTCATTGATGAATGCTCCAGGCGGCTGTTTACCAAGTGCTTCATGTGTGTGAAAAAAATTAATATCAGATAATCTGTGCAGTTTTTTGATAAATTTGCATTTTCAGGAGGCATAGTTCAGACACATATTTAAACACTATATGTAGGCAAAGGTAATTTAATACACTCACTTCGTGAAATAAAAAAGAAAACACTAGTCTTGAATGTTTAGTAGGTCAAGATTAGATGACTGTGAAGGAATTCAATCCAAGTGCTGGGTGCTGAGTGCCTGCAATCCTTCTGCTGTGTTAGCAACCACTTGCTCTTCGTTCAGGAGAGCAGCAACTACTATAGAAGTGATTGCATCTAGAAGCAATCTCTGCCTGCTTTCCCCCCACCTTCATATTAGGGATTGAACATGTACTAATGTACTAGGCAAGTACTCTACCACTGAACAATATCCCCAGTCCTTTAATTTTTTATGTATGTATGTATGTATTTATTTTCCAAGAGAAGGTCTTGCTTAGCTGACCTCAAACTTGGGACTCTCCTGCCTCAGCTCCTAGGCAGTTAGGATTACAGGCTTATTCTCCAGGTTTTTGAAGATCCCAAAGCCAGCTAGGTTAAAACTCTGTCTGCAGGTATCATGTCTTCCATGTAAAATAGCAGGCAGCAAAAGCCTCCCGCTGGCTCCAGGGAGGATTGCATGTGGCAGACAGTGTTTCCTACTAAATATCTGCATCGCTTTATCCCTTTCATCAAAATCCCAGTTGTAGCTGTGATCACAATGTTTCCTGATCTTAAAAAATTCCTAGCCACCCTCTGCAAGTGGGCAAGGCCTATGGCCTACAAATCCTTTCTATCTAAAGAAGAGCACTGGAGGTCACTGAGTGGGGTTTCTCAGAAAACTCATTAAAACGAGTGACAAACAGCTATGGCCTTTGTCCTTTCTAGTCTTGGTGCAGGGAGCACTGATGTGATGTCAGGGGTGGAGCAGCCATTCTTTCACCTTAAGGAGCCAACACGAAGAGCCAACTCACAAGGTGAATGGAAAAGCAGAAGTTACAGCCTCGGGGCTTCAGGGCCTCAGTTCACTAGTTCTACACCTTCTATGAACTGCATTCTATATTCTAGAGGGCAAGAGAAAAACATTTTAAAAATTCTAACTGAATAAGTCATCGGAATTGAATTTTCTATTTTGTTCATTTAATTTACTTTTGTTTTTGCCTCCTGAATGAGAAACTTATTCACCTTGGAAAGACTGAAAATTAACATTGCTTCTTCCCTGTAACATCATGTTATGGTAGGAATAAGCTTTTCACCTTAATGGCAACAGAAAGATCCCTGTAGCGATCAGATCCGCCCTACCAATGTCCACTATCTTAATGAAAACAAGAATGTTCCACTTCTGCCAGATTCAGCAACTGAACTTATAAAACTCAGCAAAGGAGGACCTATTTCATGTGTAACCAAAGCACCTCCTTTTCACTCTTTGTGATTACTACGACTGTGACTAAATATTAATGTTGTATTAATATTAATAATACACAGAAGCCCTGGCACGCATTTAAATGCAAACAGTGGAAGTTCTCGTTTCAAACATGAATGACAAAAGCAGCCTTTCAAATGTAACATCTTAGCAATTATAAAACATAGACATTTTTAAGATGAGTTGTAATTTACAGGCAATAAAAGAAAAACATCTCCAGTTTTCACTTTGGTGGCTCCGCCAATGTCACAGACCCATTTACTGTCAGTGAATGTTATACACCCATCTACACGCCCATTTGCTGTTAATCTTTCTAGTGTTAGCTGTGTTAGCACTATCTCATTATGGTTCAATATTGACCCAAAACTAACGACGCTGACAGTGTTTTCATTTGTCCATCTTTCATGGAAGTGTTCAAATCTTTCAACTCTTTTCTACTGAATTATTTGCCTTCTTTCGAGTACTATAAATTATATATATTTTAACACAAAGTATGCATGTGTGTGTGTGTGTGTGTGCGCGCGCGTGTGTATAATGTTTTCTCAGTGTCTGCCTTGCACACTCCATCCAGTTCTGTTGATGTATACAACTGTTCTCCAAATTAACAATGATTTGATTTTATGATGATGTAAGAGTGATATATATACTCAAAAGAACCGTGCTTCCATTTTCTAATTTGGTGTTTTCCTGGCCTAGTGATATGTGGTACAATCTTCTATCTGGATGCCAGCCAGGGAGCCAGTTTCTAGCCAACCGCAGAATCATGAGGGTCAACAGTCAATACACATGTGTTGCTTTGACGCTCCGAAGGGTTAGTATAGTGGATGCACTTTCAACTTAATTTTTGAACTCCTAGTGGTTTTACTGAAATGTAACCCTATCACATGCCGAGGAGCATTTGTATACCTGTTTATATTCAAATACCTCTGTTGATCACTGCAGGTTTAAGGTAAAGTGTATTCAGGCAGCTTAAATCCTCCAATTTTGAGTTTCTCTTTAAAAGTTACTGTGGATAATCACAGCTTTTAGCATTTCCATGCAAACTTCAGAATCTGCTTTTCAGTTTTCTACAAAAAAAGCCTGCTGAGAAATATTAAGACAATTGACAAGTTAATAAAAATTGAATCTTCTGGTGCATGAACATGGCATAATTCTCCAGTTACTTAATTTCTTTCAAAGGTGTTTTATAGCTATTGGGTACAAGTCTTGTGCATAGCCCATGTAATCTATTTCTAAGTATTTTATTTTTATTTCTTTAAAATATTAATGTCCTTTTTGTGAAATAGAAATACAATTTATTCTCACATAGCAATTGTGTATCCAACAATTTGTCTAAAATCATTTAGTTTTTTGTAACTTTGGGTTTTCTTTTGAAGATTTTCTTTGTATCTTACCATATTGTTTGTAAATAAAAACATTTCTTCTTTCTTTACAATCTACATACTTTTCCTATCATTTCTTTCATTTCTAAATTTGCTAAGAAGTTTCGTTGTTGGTGTTTATTTTACTTTGTTTTGTTTTTCTGGAGAGGCGCTCAAGTTGGTGAAATGATTTTTTGCATCTATCAGGACGTTCTATTTTTCAGTCTGCTAATGTGAACTGCCTTGCTTGTTCCATCAGCTTTGGTTGGGCCTAGCCTCCTAGAGAGCAGTAGGAAGAGTCTTCTCCAATTACAAGGGAAAGAGCTAGTGTTGATATGGATATTATTTCTCCTTTAAATGTTTGTTAGAATTCACTACAAAAGCTCTCTGAGCCTGGGATGAAATTTTGTCACTTATACCTTAGAAGAAACTTGTTCATTACATATGAAAAGCAAATTGATTGCCATGAAGTTGTTCATTTTATTCATGCATCCCTTACAATGTCTGCATGATATGCAGTGAGATAGTTCCCTCAGCAGTGCTTTCAGGAGCCTATTCTATTTTGTTTATCAGTTTGGCTACAGCATTTTCAGGTTTACTCACTCATCTTTCAAATACCCACTTTTAAATTGATGTCCTATATTGTTTCCATGTTTTCCTTTGCGTTGACTATTTCCCATAATTATTATTTCCTTCCTTTTGTTTACTTCAGGATTAATTCTCTCTTCTTTTTCTCCATGAGACCTTAAAAACAAAAGCATTTATTCCAGTGAAATTTTCTCTAGTCACTGCCATAGCTTACAAATGTCAATGGGTAGCATTTTTAATTTTCGTCTAGCACAAAATACTTTCCATTTTTCTGTGAAATTTTTTTGATTCATGTTTTTTTAGAAATATGTTGTTTAATTGGCAATTTTCTGGAGATTTTACCGATATGTTTTTCTTGTTGATTGACTGTTTAATCATTTTGTGATGAGAAACCATACTTTTAAAGGCTTCAATCCCTAGAACTGAGACACATTTTAGGTCTCAGAATATGATGTCGCTTGATGAATGTTCTCTGTGTACTTGGAAAGAAAGTGCTTGGTGCTGTGTTGGTGAAATGTTCTACGAACTCATTTGTATTTTGGAGGTTGAGACTGTTCAATTCTAGTGCATTCTCGTTGATTTTCTGTATTTCCTATTAAAAATTGAGAGGAGTGTTAGCACCCCCAAATGTACCTGTGGCTCTGTCTCTCCTTTCTGATGTACCAGATTTTGTTTCATGTGTTTTGAGGCAGGCACACATTTTAAATTGTTATATCTTGCATGTTTATTTCTTAAACTATTAATAAACCATGTTTCTTTCTTATACTATTTCTCTTTTTTAAATCTACTTTATTTGATATTAAGATAACCACTAGAGTTTTACTTTGGATCCTTACTGTATTGTCCATAATTTTATATCTTTTCCTGTTAAGCTCTTACTTATGCTGTGGCTTTTAGGCAGCATGTCTTGATTTTGTATGAGTCTGATGACCTCTACCTTGTAATTGCACAGCTAACCCGACATGTTAACCAGCTATTGAGAGAGTGGGACTTAAGGTCTCTATTTCTTTTCTACCTGTTCTCCTTGTTGCTTCTTTACTCTTCTTGCTTTTTGTATCAGCTACTCTATCATTCTGCTTTGCATGCATTGTTAGCTCATTAGCGTCTCCTTTGGGGTTTTCGAGTATGGCTGTCCAAGTCTGCAATCCATACCTTTAATGTGCACAGTCCCAATTATCATATAAGAACCTTACAATGGTATACTTCCTTTTCCCTGCTTTTGACCCTAGGATATTTTGTCACAATTTTATTTTCACACATGTTATAGCTCCAAAAAATAACCATTATTTTCCCTCTGAAGAATCTAAAACCAATTAAATTTTTAAAGCATTTTAAAAGCTTTAAAATTTACCCATAAATTTATTATTTCTGACATCTACTATTTGCGATCCTCTTCATTCCTTTATGTAAAAGATTCAAGCTTCTAATATTCTCCTTGTTGGAAGATCTACTAAAACGCTTTTGCAGTCAAGTTCTGATGGTGGTACATTTCTTAGACTTCTTATTCCAGAGGAAGTCTTTATTTTGATTTTATTTTTGAGGAGTACATTGTGTGAATGTAAAATTCCAGGTTGACTTTAACTGTGTCATCTCAGTAAAGTAAAAGATGTTCTGCCATTTTCTTCTAAGCTGAGTGGTTCCTGACAGTCTACTGTCATTCCTCTGTTCATGACTTGTCTTTTTTGCTTTGGCTGATTTTAAAATTCTATCACTGATTTCAACAATTTTATTATAAAGTGATGGAGTGTTCATGTTACTTCTACATGGGATGATTTGTGCTTCGTTTGGCCTCACAACTAAGCCAGTAACTTGCTAAGAATTCTAACAAATCCCCTGTGAAAATATTTTTCCACTCTGGCTAATGGAAACAGCAACCTTTCGTAACCCTACCTGAGTACTGGGGATTATTCTGTCTTCTTCTTCCCATGATTCGGTATTCTTTCTCCCAAATGGGAAGTTTCCTGTGTGCCAACCTGGGTCATTAGTCCACTTAAGACTTGAGAAGACCTTTTGCAGATCTTCGAGTAGATCTACAGAGGGACAAACAGACACATGGATCTAAGTATCTGTTACACAGCCTTAGAGGCAGCAGGATGTTGATTTGGAAGGAGGGGAAGACTGTAAGTGTCTTTCTCCCTGATCCTCTGTTGCACAATTCCAGCTTGCTTGATTTCCAAATACCAAGCTCTTTCTTCTCCCTGCACTGTAACTACAGAGCTCTAGGTACATTTTATAAAATAGGTTACATTTATCTTTGTCATTTTCCTGATTCATTTTCTGATCTCCCTCATACCTCCGGCCCCTTCTTCTCAGGCTTTTGAGCTAACGGTGCTTCCCTGTCTTTCTGTCAGTGAGTGAATACCTTTTCATACACCTATGATCACATTGAAGATTCAAACACATTTCTATAGGCTAAAGCCACTCTCCCCCTCCCTCCATCCAAAATGCCTCTTCCTTCTGTGATAATGGGAAAAGATAGAATGTTAATCAAATACACACAGCAAAGAAGAGGTTAAGAAGTTAAGCTCTGCAGTCAAGTCCTGTGTCCCCATTCTGACTGGTTCTTATTAGATATGTCACTGGGCAACTTCCTTAATCACTCTGGGTCCCAGTGTCTCTATTTGTAAAGTGAGAATAATTAATTTAGAAGGCAATGTGAGGATTGAATAACATTATCCGTTTAAAGATATTTGCATCGTGCCAAGGACAAGAATAGCCATATGATATTAGCTGTCAGTGTTACTGCTCATGTATATGTAACTGATGAACCCCGTACCGTTCAAGAAATGTCCATTAGTCCAGATAAAGCTCAAGTGGAGAAATCTGGGCATATTCCCTTTGTCTTCCACTTTCAAGCAGAACATGACATGGCAGTCAAACTTCACTGTATATCACAGTGGGGAGGGTCCCCAAGACCACACTCAGGTTTGATGATTTCTTAGAAGGATAACAGGACACAGCATATAGTCACACTCATGTCTTTCACTTATTGTAGTAAAAGGACATAAAGCAAAACCAGCAAAGGAAAAGCACACAGGGGCAAAATCCAGGTGGAATCAAATGCAAGTTTCCAAAACTTGAGTGATACATAAGACATACTTAATTCTTCTACCTTGGAACTGCAAAACATGTATGAAAAGTTACTGACCATTTCATTATTCCCATTTCATTGGAAAGCCAGTGCCCAAGCTTTTTATGGTAGCCTGGTAATACAGGTCCCCCTCTGTGTAGCATGTCCCAAAATTCCAGACTTCTGTAAAGGAAGCAGGTGTTTGAAACAAACCATATTGTCCATGTAAAGAGCCTGAAGTTTCAGCACATTAAGTCCCTTATTCACTTAAGGAAAGTTTCATGTCCTTGTGAAGAGCTGTTTGCCAATAAAGTTCCCAGATCTCACGAGGCTCAAGCTTGTAGCAAGCCTTTCTGAGAAAAGCAATATCAGGTCCGCTGCGTTAATTCTTTTCTGCATAATCATCTTCAAGCATTTCAAGACTTCTTGTTCCACTCAAAATTCTCCAACATTCCCAATGGCTGCAATGAAAAGAAAGGAAGACATACCATGCCCAGGATTATCGGAACTACTGTTTTGGTATTATCATTCCAGCCCTCTACAAAATTTTCAGGACTCAATTATTTCAGATATTTTTCTTCATGTGTCACTGTGTTAGAGACAAGATTTTAAGAAAGGTATGGCTTACTGTGATAGACTTGTGCTTGATATTCAAGAAGACTATTTTGATTAGGCACTCACTGTCTTGTTTGCATTCATTATCAATATGTGTTTGTTTTCACAGTTGCTATTAGAAATAAAATCATATCTAACTATCTAAGGTTAAAGATATAGGCAAAAATAACGCTTTAATTTACTTAAATTCCAGATATTGCAGAAATAATTTGCTTTGTTTTGTACCTTATTCACATACAATGAAGAAAATACTTATATGATACACACCTAGGATTAGATATTGACTGCATCCCTGATAGCAGTTCATTCTCTCTCTGATCAGCAGACGTGAAAACTGTAGAGTCATCTCATGCGTCGCGTTGAGAGTGATAACTAATGGTGCATTCACTTGTCGGATACCTTATCCCACTGGAAGCTATTTCAGGACTGGACATACAGCTCAGCAGTGCAGGGCCTGCATGGCCAGCTCAAGGTCCACAGTTTGGTTCCTGGTGCAACACCCGCCCCCCGAAAAACAAAAGCTATTTCGGAAAAGAAGTTATTCATTCTTGATTATAGCTAGAACCACATTTTAGTGGATTACATGACATACCAAACTAGGCCTTGCTTTAGAAATTCGTAACTCTAAAGCTTGTCCTTTAAACTTCAGGTCAGAAAATTTAAAACCTACATGTTTAAATAATCCATAGGTTCAATTCAAATTTTAAATGATCAAAAACTTGCGTGTTTAAGTAACTCATCAGTGGAAATGGGTATGTGCATGTGTATGTGGGCATGTGCTTCAATAACAGAAAGTGTATGCTGATACAATGATCCTGTTTCTGCTATGCCGTGTTTGGTTTGTACTTTCTGTCATTAACAGGTTAGTCATTTCTTTCCTTCAATTTTCTGAAGCTTTCAACACTTCTACTTTTCCAATGTGTGTTTTAAGCCTCCTATTTTTTCTCCTAAAGCTATTGTACTTTTTACTCACTAATTTCAGTGCATAATTTTTTCATTATGAGTTAATTTTGCCACTTCAAACTTTTTTCAGATTTTTTCTTTGACTTATGAACTATTTAAACATCTAGGCTCTGAAGGCCCATTCCTATGGAGTAGTAAAGTAACTCACTACTTTCTAATTCATTATACTCTGATCAGAAAGCTCTGTCTAAACTCTACTGGCTCAGGGAAATTCTTTGGCTTGCCTTGCTCCTGAATACGTAGTCCACCTCATTCTCAAATTGCACCATGCAGAAATGCTAGGTTGCTTATTCTACCCTGAAAGATCCAAGTTCTCCACCTGGAAATTGTATCCTTTTGCTGATTTTGACTTCATTCTGCATGCATTTCATCTCGTAATTTAGTAGAAATCAGCTTCCCTGAACACTTTTGATTCAAAGGGTCCTTCTCTGTATTCCCTTATGGCTGTGCCTCCATTTTTGTGACATCCATTTCCCACTCTATTCAGATTTCCCTGCTTTTGCTTCCATACCTAAGCAATAAAATCGCAATTATAATTAGGTAAGTACTGCCACCTATGTGGGGCTATAAATTAATAACTAAAAGAAGGAAATATGATCAAAGACCACATTTTCTTTTGGTTCACATCAATTTGTTTTATGTTGGCCCAGATTAATTTTGCATTCATTGAAGAAATTTTACCTTGTTAGGTATTTTTATTAATCTAGTTGTTATCACTCTTTGCTGTAAAATCTACCACCAGGTGGCAGTAAATGCACCAGCTATTACTTGAAAAACGGCAACAACCTGCTGAACGATACCAAATTTATCACGAAAAATTGTCAAGGTTAAGTTTTCAATGGCAGGCAGAAATATTGGCAGGAAAAAAGTAGGCTGAAGAGTTTGTATGTTAAATTAAAAATACAGCGCACAGACAAAAAATTGATAAAAAGTTCAAAATAAATACCAAAATAAAAAACACAAAACATTGACCTTTGAGGGGGGAAATCCATAAATGGAGCCAATAAAAGTGAAAAAACTAAATTAGCTACATGCTTAATGCATTTCTGTAAGGTTTTTCATCCTATACCCAATAAATCAGTATGTCTCTGAATTGATTTCAGATTTTGTTTGTGTATATGTAGTTTCTCTATAGTCTACCCATTTCAAATAGATAACAGAAATCCCTGAATCTGACAAAAATACATGCACATCTTCAATCTCTGCTAGGACCTATCCACAAAATTAAGCTTCAATTTTACTCTGAATTGATGCAGCACATTAAAAAATAAATTTAAAAACACTTTCTTTGCATTTAATCTGGGCAAATAGATTCCAAGGCTGTCAAAATGGGCCAGTGTAACTATATATTCCACTAACAGAAAAAAAGCATTCAGAACAAAGGATGGGACGGTCTAGTCCAGTGATGGCGAACCTGTTAGAGACTGAGTATATCCCAGCTGCAACTCCAAATCCACTGATTTATCCCAAAATGCCAACACTGAAACTAAACTTGAATACTGAGAGTTCAGTTTAGAAAAAAAAAAAAAAAAAAACTCATACACTAAAAGAACACCATAACAGAGTTGTCAATGATACAAAAACCTGCCATGGCATGCATGTCATAGGTTTGCCACCACTGGTCTAGTCTATTTACATTTGGTTGAAACACACCTGAGACATTAGGATTGGAGCCTGTGACTTTAAGGTAGATTGAGAAACTTAAAGATATCTAAAGAAAGGTACCGCAGTCTGTCTGCAGTGAGCGATTATGACTGAAAATATGTAAAGAGCTGTTATAAAAAAGGAACAATATTTTCTGAGTGGTATGAGAATATAACAGGAAAACAAGAGCAGGTAAAAATCATAGTGATGCTGATAGAAGTTCAGTACAAATGTGATCACTAATTCCCAGGTCTTACAACATGTAGGACTGAGATCTCATGTCCCTGCTTCTACTAGGCACCACTAGAGAACAGCTGTGTATAACTGGGCTTACAAGAACGAAAGGAAACTCTCCATGGGCCAGAAATGAAGAAAAGAAGAAAAACTGAAATGAGATAGAGGAGAAGGGATATTAGACTCTGAAAATGGCCCTTGTGGCCAATGGCTTTGACACTAAGGCAACCTTAAAATTTAACATCTTGCGCTCCAGACAGTCAAGTAGTTGGGTCAGAATTTGCGTAAAGCAGAAACCCAGAGGGGCTGCACCATCCTGGAAAGGTGGCTACAGAAAACTCCACCCATCATTTCAGGCAAAATTTGGTCTCTGGAAAGGAATACTTCCAGGACCCAAGATGCCCCTGGTTCCCAGTGTGAGAGATACTTCACCCGGCCATTGTTTCCCAGGAATGGTGTTTACCACCACTTATACCCCGGGATGGGTGTGCTGGTGAGATCCCAGCCATTTGTCACAGAAATAAGTAAATGCTGAGCTCAGCAGAGTGCTGAATCTCTAGTCAGGATCTGAGTTCATGGGTGGGACACATTCACAGTTATGCTTTTTAACTTTCATTAAATGAAACATGCCATAATGTACAAATGTTTTTCTTAAATGATAGTAAACCAGTACCACTCCCAGAGTCAAAGCCTGACTTCCAAAGAAAAGGGAAGAAAGCCTTGAGCCTGTTGTCTGGAACACTGCAGTGCTTCCCACTTTGAGCTGCAGATGTAAAAGGAGTTTAAAGAGGCCTAGCTTTGAAAAGTTTTTATCCAGAAATGCTTTGAGGTTATATTCAATAATTCATCATCTTTGGCTATATTTAATTAGTTGTTCCACAGCTGTAGAAAGGCTAACAAGGGCAGTTCTCAGGTATTGTCATGGACTTACTGTGGGCCCTAAGTTCTTTACTTTGTCTTGTTCTTGTTTTATTTTATCCTCAGAAAAATTCCATGAGGTTGATAGGATTAAAATGATCATTGTACAGGTAAAGAGGTCAAAGCTCGGAAAGTTTAAAAAGCTGAGATAAGACTGTACTGCAGGTGACAGGCAAAATGTAACTTGTATTTGTCTTCAAAGCCCCAGGTTCCAATTCTGCTTCACCGTTCACTATGTTATATGACCTATCCAGGGTCTTGCCTCTCTATCTAGTGATAGAACCACCAAACATCAGTCACCCAGTTGTCAAACTTACAGATTCCACTTTACTGTGCTGGAGATTCTGACTCCGAGATGGGGCCCAGGTATGTTATATTATTGAACAGTTCTGTTGGTGATTCTGATACCAGGGGTAGTTCTGGTAACAATCTTATAGGTAATACAAATTTATATTCCATTAAGTTGGAGGAATAACTCTACCCTTTCAATTGGAGGTGATTTTAATTATTTGAGAATGTAGGAAGAAAATTTAACCCTAGAAACTTAGTCATACAGAATGAGAATGAACAGACAAGAGGTCACTAAAAAGGGGTTTCGGGTTTAAAGATATTTTGACACCCCGTGTGCTACACACTTGGATAGTTGCATTGAAGTCTGATGAAAAAGTCACCAAGAAAGTAATTTGTTTGATTTTATTCAACTCAAGTTTTTTCTCACTCTCTTAGTCTACTTGGGGTACAATAACAAAATACTATGAACTGCGTGACTCACAAACAACAGACATTTATTTCTTACAGTTCTGGAGGCTGGGAATTCTAATCAAGGGACCCACAGATTTGTCGGTTCAAGCCTGCATTGGCCTAACAGCCATCTCCTCATGGTGGAAGGCCAGAGGGGTGTCCCAGGCCTCTTTTGAAGGCAATAATCTCATTATTAAGAACAGATTACCTGCCAAAGCCCATCACTCCCTAACACCATGGCCTTGGGTAAACGAGGTTGGAGTTTCAGTACATGGATTTGAGGGAGAACACAAATATTAGGACCATAATACCCACCCAATTGATCAACAACTTCTTTTCTCTTATAGTAGCTGTGAAATCTATAACAATCATTCAAGATTCCATTACAGAGGTTCAGAGAGTTGCATGGTAACTTTGTCAGAGCTTTTGGAATCAGATCTGTTAATTCCTTGTTTTCAAGATCCTCTCTCTACTACAGTTGTACCTCTCTACCCATGATCAACTTCTGGCCTTCACAGTGGTCTACTATATCCTCGACAGCTCTCTCTCTTGCCTCTCCCTGTCCTGAGCTCCATGTAAACTGGACTGGAAAATTCCAGCTATTTAAACTTTCTCAACCAGTATTTCTGAATAGTTGGTCCAAATGTTGGAAAAGTCTAGATAGAAATAATAATAAGCCAGAAGCTTGGGTCCACTCAAAGCTCTCCTGAAATATTTAAAAACATCTATGAAAAATAACTAGCAGATTTGTAAAAGGCTTTGCACTGTCCAATATTAAAATTGAATGCTCCATAAACTCGTAGCAAGTTTTCACTTCCCAGACATACTTAGGCAGTGGATAGATGGCTATCTTTTGAAGTTGTCTTCTAAAAGTTCATGCCAGAAATATAATTCTATAAATCTAGTCCTTTTAGAGTTATTGTACATTCTTTACAGAATGTTTGTCATGGGTGAGCTGCTTAAATCATATCTCTGGGGGCTTGGATACTAGTACATAACTAAGAAATTCTATAACCAGAGTGATTGTTCAAATCTTCTAATCCTGAATCAGGGAAGACTCTTAAGAAGGGAGGAATTCTGTACTTTATTATTTCCCATACTAAATGAGTATGAAAACTTCATTCTGATAGCTTAGCTATTTACCTTCTTGCACAGGTATTAAACAATTGCATAAACATAGTTGGTACTTAAAAAGATAGAACTGAGAATTGTGTATCTTTTTGGTATTTCACCAAATTTTTTTATTTTTTATTTTAAAGAGAGAAAGAAAAAATAAAAATAAAACAGAGTTTCAAAACAAGCTGGTAGGACAGTAACAAAAATTAATACATTGCATATTGTTACTTTCATAGTAGTTGTTCAGAGTACAAGACATAGAAAAGAAAAAGTGACCACACAATATTAGCATAAACCTTTCTTAATAATGAACTAAATGAAACTAACTGAATAGCTATTTTACCTACCCCATGTGTATATAATTTTTTTTCCTTTTCCCTTCCTTCTCTTCCCCTTTCCTCCATCCCAGTTTCTCTTTTCTTTTGAGCAGTTTTTTCCCAATTCATAATATCTATTGTACATTTCAGATGTCATTTGCTTATTCAGCTTCTCACACTAGTGAGACAATATGATGTTTACACATGTGGATCTGATTTATTTCACTTGTAAGTACGCTCTCAAATTGCAGGCATATGTGCCAAAGACTAAAACTAGACCCATGTCCATCACCATGCACTAAAATGAAGTCAAAATGGACTAAAGATCTAAACATTACAGAAAGATCTAAATAAAACGGAAAGTCTAAATCTACTGGAAGAGAAAGTAGATAGAAATCTTGAAGACATAAGAGTAGGCAGACAGTTCGTGAACAAAAACCAAACTGCACAGGAAATAATTCAGAGAATCAAGAACTGGGATTTCATCTTATTAAAAAGATTTTACACATCAAAAGAAATCATCAATAGAGTGAAAATACAACCTATAGAACAGAAAAAAAATTTTGGCCAACTGTTCCTCAGACAAAGGACTTCTATCTAGAACATATAAAGAATTTTTTAAAAATCAGGCCCCCCAAATTCAAAGACCCAAATCCAAAAATGGGCATCTGAGATGAATACAAACGTCTCAGATGAAGAAATACAAATGGAAAAAAATATGAAAAAATGTTCAGCATCATTGGTTATTCGAGAGATGCAAATTAAAATAACACTAAGATTCTATCTCACACCAGAAAGAATGGCTATCATCAAGAAATCAACCAATAACAAATGCTGTGGAGGCTTTGAGGAAAAATGAACATTTCTACTGTAGGTATGAGTGTGGACTGGGACAATCACTGTGGAAATCAGTGTGGAAATTCCTCAAAAAGCTAGGGTTAGAGGTTCCATTTGACCCAGCTATTCCCCTTCTGGGTTTTTTTTTCAGAAGAACTGAAAACATCATACCACAGCAATATATGTGCACCCAATATATGTTTATAGCAGCACAATTTGTAATAGCTAAATCTCAGAAACAACACAAATGCCCATCAACTAAGGAATGGGGAAAAAAAGATGTGTTTTTTTATATAATGGAGTACTACACAGCCATAAGGAAGGATAAATTAAAAATTGTATATCTTAAAAGTAAATAAAAGTGCTTGTTAGAAGGTCATGTTTCATGTGGCAGGAGAGGGCACTGTATTTACTCTATCCTCAAGGAATATCTTCCTGTATAGAACAGGAAATATATTTAGTTACATAAACATATAAAAATCAGGGATAACCCCAACTATAAAAAATGAAGTGATCACCTAACACCTATGAGATCGTGGTTTTTATTGGCATGAGGAGGAGTAGAAGAAGATGGAAAGAAGAAGAGGGGGAGGGAGAGGAGGAAGAGAAGAAGGGAGGGGTGAGAAGGAGGAGGACGAGGAGAAAGGGGAAGAAGGCAAGGAGGGAGTCATACGCTCACACACTTATTTACGTTATTTGCTAATGAATGAATGGTTGATCAGATTTTGTCCAATCCAAGTGTCTATGTCAGACAATTTACAGAAGAGTGTAAGACACCCTGCTATAATAAACCTAGTTGTGCTGCATTGTTCAAAAGCTGAAATTTTTATAGCCATTCTTAGTTTTGGAAAATCATCCAAGTTCAAGAGCTCACAGCAGACTTATTAATAGAAATTTACAGTACAATAAATGGATGGGATTATACAAAGAATTAGTAGCAGAATGAGAAAAAAATAGAGTTCCAAGATTTAGTCACTGGGGAAATATTGTCTCGTGCCTTTGGCAAGATAGCACCTTTGTTTAAAAAATAATAATCTTGACTAACTTAGTAATTAATTTTCAGCTGAGTAAACAGAAAGAAGGCTCCAAAATATCAACAGCAAGAGTCGAGGATCATAATGGCATGAGCAAAGAGTAACTGTTGCACCTTTAAACTGTGACTACTGAGATACCCTGCATGTGCCCGTGAGACACTCAAAGTGTTACTGGGTGAACTGGACAATGACTGATGACCAAAAGTAACTGCTCTCCTTGACTGCAAAAATAGGATTCACTCCAATTTATATTTTCCTGACAGGGAAATAATAAGCACTCAATAAACGTTTATGAGATAAACAGATGGATGATTTATTATGTTTTAAAATTTGTAATTTAAATGATGACATAAAATACTTGTACAAAATGATCATCCAACAGAAAAGCTCAAGGGTTTATTAATAGGGCAAAAGAAATATTTTAAAAACCTCCAAAGAACATTTTTTTCAGCATCGTAATATCCTGTGGAAAAAAGTGTGACTGTGGAATGGGAGGAAAACAAAAACAAAGCAATAAAATCTTATTTTTTTCTAGTTGTTCAGAAAACTAGCTCAAAGCCATCACTCATCTCCACTCAAATTCATATACTCTGAGGAGGTGCAATCATTTTTCAGGCACTACAGTTCTCTCAGTCATTACACTAAAACGTCCTTAATTTAAATATATTCTCACTTCCATATTATTTTCAGATAACTATGAAATCTGTTTTTCTTAAAAGTGATGCCTACTGATCTATTTTTTATTTTAAAGAGAAAAAATAACAAAATAACAACAAAGACAAAAACAATAAAAATGATATATGACTTCAAAACGAGACGGTAGGAATCAACAATGGTTGAAAATGAGGCAGAATGGAAGAGATGGGGAGGGGAAGAAGGGAAATGGGATCTAAAGAAAGAAGAATGGAAGGACAAACGGAAACGGAGCTTTTGTAAGTAGGGGCGCAAAGGACGCCTGGAGGGATGGGAGGGAAAAGGGACAGAAAAAGAATTGAGACATGTTATTGGTGTAAAACTCCCCCACGGTGCATGTGATCAGTATGAACTGCCAGCATGCACTGATAGTAACATGGGTGCATGTACAATAATGGATAGAAATGGCAGTTTATAAAAATTTGATAAACCATACACATTTATGCCATTTCTAGCTTATTTTTTTTCTAAATACCCACCCCATATATTCTGTTATGTTTATATTTAGTACTATATTTTATCTGTTAAAATTGAAGCCAAGTTGGAACACATCATAATCAGTGAAATGAAGCTATTTAAAGACTTTCCACATTTCTTCCTTTTGCCATTTGTCTTTGTTTTGTGTTTCTATGACAGAGCACTATAGACTAATTTACAAACACAAAAATTTATTTCTTACAGTTTTGGAGATGGAGAAGTCCAGTGTCAAAATTCTGCCTGTGCTGAGGGATCTTCTGAAGGTTGAAGGGCAAGATAGTGTGAGAGAGAAACCAGGTCTAACTCCAACCATTTGATTCTAACTGGCAGTGACCCACTTCTAGAGGACTTTAGAGCCCTCTTGACATAAACAGCTCACATTATGTTCTCCCACCGCTGTAGCTCTGATGGTTTCTTTGGGCAAACGTATTCAAACCATGATACCATTTTCCAATACCAGTACCATATGGAACTAGTACTTCCCCAAAATCAGTCACTCAGAAAGGAGAACTTTAGCCATGCCAGGGACAGAGGCGAGGGGCATTTGGATTCAGCCTCTATACCTGAAACTAAATACCAGTTTAAATAGTACTCAACAAAAAATTTCACGAGTAAAATTTATTTTTCATACTTTCCACCTACAAAACAAGCTGAGTGACCAATATCTAGCTTATTTCTTATTTGGAATAGTTCAGCTTCTTAGGGTTGACCCCTTATCACATCCTTGGCAAGCAGGATAAGGGAGCTACTTGAAACTTGGCTTGCTCTTCACTGGTAGTCCATTTGGCCTGTTCAATCAAATGAGGACACGCTGTAACAACCTAGGATTAACAGCTTTAACATGAGTATCAGACGTCTAATACTGTAAGAACACATTTCTCATCCCATGAGGGAAAGAAAAAACAACAGCTTTTGGTACTCTGGTGTTTTCATTTTACCAAATGAGGAATATATCTAAAATCTCACAGGCAACAGTTGGAGAAGCAACATGGGTTAAAGAGTCCCTCTTGTTCAGAGGAGGCGGGGCAAGACAGAAATGATGGTGCTGTGCATTCCACTGGCCCTTGGCTGACATGGAAAAGCAGCCTTAGAGTAAAGCTATATCCTCTCTTCTACTGCAAAACGTTCCATATTTTCCTAATGTACTTATATGTACAGTTTAAGCAGAGCATGCTATGATGATAGTGTATGCAACAGGGTAAGGGTTGAGGGATTGGGTCAGACACTTGGGACTAGGCCCAAGTCGAAGACCAATGAGCCTGAAGAATTTGAGCAACTCCTAGAATGTCCACGGATCTTATTTTCCCACTAATCTGTAAATATTACATCATCTTTTAGGTCTCTTCCAACTATGTGATTCTAAACCTCCACAGTGTTTACATTATTTAGTTTTTTTCTGTGATTATGTCAACCCCTCCTGTTCCGATGGCATATATTAAACTGTGATCCGCATCTGTCACTCTGCTAGTATTTGAAGCAGTCACATACACTATGCTCCAGACTCTAGGAATTCTAAGATACACACCAATGCAATGTACCAAATCCTGTTGCATATACATGTAGCCAAAGTAGATTGTATGAAAGTATGAGTTGGTAGTAGGCTAACAGTCATTAATTTAAAAAATATTTATTGGCCTGTAAACCATATCTGATGGGTTAGAGATTGAGATGCAGCAGCATTTTTTAAAAAATGACCAGATTATCATTGGGTGCCCATCAATGGGTGACTGTTCCATTTGCTCAATCATATTCCTCTAATTTAACAAACTAATTTTCTTTCACTATATCCCATTCTTTCTCAGTAGCATAAACATACAATACTTTAGGTTTGTTATGGCTGGTATCTAGATGTCCTCCAAAAGCCTCATAGGATCACAGATGGGGCTTTGGGGAGGTGTCTGGATCTAAGGTGAATGATGCTGGGATTAAGGGTTTGATGCTGGAATTAAGGGTGTGTGATTACTAAATTAGTCCGCTGATTGGTTTAGCACAGTTCTGAGTGTGGCTAATGGGAAGGATCACCCTGCGTGTGGGTGGCACCATCCAAAAGGTGGACAGCCTAAAAAGGATAAAAGGGAGAGGCAGGTGGCTACTGTTGCTCTTGCTGGTTGGTGCTTAATGCTTGGTGCTTCTTGCCTGCCATACTATGAGCCAGTTCTCCTCTGAAGTGCTCCTTTGCCATGTCACCCTGCCTTAGAGCCAGACAACTAGGGACTAAAACCTCTACAGACTGTAAACTAAGATAAACCTTTCCTCTTCTAACTTTGATGTCAAGTATTTTGTCTCAACAATGACAGAAAGTAACTAAGGTGAGGTTCAAAGAAGAAAGAGACATGGAATTTTTACTTACAGGTTATTTGAAGGAACAAATTCTGTCTATAGCCAGTGATCAGTGGAGGAAACAAATGAGTTTCCACTGGCTATCAAAGGGATTTCCAAACTGTTTCTTTTTCTGCAATAATATATATCTACCATGGGGGAAATTGGGGCATATTTCCATCAAATTCTAAATGATAGATGTTGCTGCATTTTCCTGCCAGGAGTCCTAAGTGAGTGGTTGAAAACTAGAAAATCTAGGGCATGTGATGTTCACAATATATGTCCTAGGACCTCTTGGACTTCATCACAAGGCATTGGGGCAAGATGCCCAGTAAGCAGAAGCTCAATTTAGACTCAACCAGATGAGAGAGCTGCCAGCTGTTCAACTACAGAAAAACAACTGGTACACGGGGAGAAGAACTCAATGGGAGGAAAGAAATCCTCATTATCATACCAAGCACTCTCCTTACCATTAGAGACAAAATCAGCCCAGAGACTTCACTTATTTAATTTAGTTACATTTGCTCTCTCCTGTTAATGGCTACTTAAAAAGTGCGCTGCTAATCTTTCTTTAGTAGTTCCTTTAGGAACTACAAAATTTAAATTTAAAGAGAATAAGTACCCCTGTGAAACCTCTTTGCTAATTATGGAGGGTAGATGGAAGTTGTCCTGGAAAACCTTGTACAATAACCTCAAAAAGAGACCCTACAATACAAAATGGCCCATCCACTGCCAACAAACCTCTGGGTATCAGTTGGTACAAACACACCATTTTCTCACTGTTTCTCTAGAAGCTTGGCCAGAAGATTAATTTTCTCCAAGAAGAGGCAGAAAGACAACAAACCTAGCTTTGGTGATGTAAGAAAAGCCTTTAAGGCTTTCATTTATACTAAATTGGTCACCAAAAAATAAAACTTTGCTTTAAAAGCTTTGCATGGAGCGACTTATGCTGGGGCCAGCTCATAGATGCAGATAATCACCTCCAGCTGACCCCTAATTACCTCGTTTGGATGAGATTCACACAGATTATGTACCACCAAATGGATTTCACTGAAACTCAGATTTTCTAAAAATAAAAGAGCCAACAGCCCAGAGCAAGTCACAGTCTCTAGATGATTCATCCTGAAGACTAAACTTAGCAGGATTATGATGTCGGCTTGCCAGAGCACTTGCTGTCTTGTTTCCGTGGCTATGAAATTTTGTTGTTCTCTGAAATCCTTGAAAATCAGCAATTCTGTTGAAAGCCACATGTGTCTGGGAGACTTGAAGGTGTCTTTCCGAACAAAAGCCGGCCCTCCAGCCAGGGGTTAGTGCCATGATGACGGGAATAGAACCGATGTAGTGGATGAGACTGCTCGGCAACACTATGCTGGGACGGAATTCACAAAAGACTCTTACCCTTCAGGCAGATGGCAGCACTCATCACCACTCCACTGTGTGAAGACTGTCACACACGCTGGGAGGGAGGTCACACTCTGGAAGACACAGCCCTCGCCCGTGTCCTTGCTCCAGTGATAAAGGAAAAATAGAAAAAAGGAACGTGTGGCTGTGATATAGTGACCAAAGATGTCCCCACCCCACTATTTACATGCCAGGCAGATTAAGATAGCTGACCTCATATTTGTGAGCCTTAGTTTTTCCATTCACAAAAAATGGGACATTGGAATAATAACGTCATTCTTCACTGAGAAGTCTTTTGTACTTGAAAGGCACCACACAAATACTAGTTTCTGTTTACGGGGGCTTGAGGTCTCCTGTGCTTGAACTCCTCTTTATCTCATTTCCCACTGTCCAGTTTCTATTCCTGATATTCCTCACTCTTTTTCCTGTGGAAGCTGTGGTCAGTTGCAAAAAGAGCTTAGTTATGAAAAAACTGTTTACTCTGGAGCAAGGTGGTAGACATTGCAAACAACACTGTTTTGGCAGAGCTGAAGGTTGAACCCGGGGCCTTTGCTATTTTTTATTTTGAGACTGGGGACTCACTAAATCACTAAGTTGCCAAGGTTGGGCTTAAACTCACAACATGCAAGTAACATTTTTAAACACTGTCACTGACGGGCATTTTCTTCACAGATAGGAACAGCCATTCTTTTGTGCCTAGTCCCTCACGTTAACCTCGCCAAGAATGGAGAGGGAAGGAGAACAGATTTGATGAACAGGTGCTTTCACGCAGAGGAAAGCAAGAGAAGAGTCTCAGTTTGGTGCCCTGCCATCCTGTTAATTAAATGCAGCACATCCTACCTGGTCTCCCTGACCCAGTTTCATCTCCCCAAGGATGGTCACCATCCATGAACACATGCTACCTTGCTGATGAACCAAGGTTGAGATGATCCAGCCTCTTGCCTCAATAGCTGTCACCAGTAATGAGCTGACATCTGCAAAGCTTCGAGAGAAATAAAAAATAAAAGGCCAAAACTAATAGAAACAACACAGCAAATGTGTTCTGAGGTTGCCTGTAAATAATCCAAGAATACTGATCTATTATCATTTCGTTGTTAATTTCAAATTTCCATATGTGAGGAATAATAAATATCACTTCTGATAGTTATAATTTACTCTAAATGTACTGAGAGACTAGTGGTGTGACTCAGTTGTAGAGTTTGTCTAACATACATAAAGCCCTGGTTCAATCCCCAGCACCACCAACAAAAAGAGAAAGGGATTTCCAAAGAAAGGGGGTCCCTTCACATTTGGTCTAGGCTTTCGGTATCTAAGAAAACATCTAAGTCACTTTCCCATTTCTGGGACAAAGTAGTGAACATCCACAGTTTAAAGGAAGGAAGGTTAATTGTGCCCTTGGGTTTTAGAGTACTTAGCCCATAGGTGGCTCGCCTCAAGGCAGGAAGGGCACAGTGGAAGGGTCTGGCAAAAGAAAGATGCTCGCATCATGGCAGCGAGGAAGCACAGAGAGACGGGAGGAGGGAGGGAGATAAACACTTCCAGGTCACACCGCCACCCATTTCTTCCCCCCAGACCCCAGTTTCTCATAGCACATTTAGCTCTATACTCTCCGGTAGATGACTGTGCTGAGGAGGGTAGCACCTCGCTGCACCCACTGCCTTCCAAAAGCCCACCTGGGACCACAGGAGCCTTGCAGGGGACAACATAGATCTAAGCCATAGCAGAAAGTAAGTTCTGAATTAATAATAATTCTCTTCCACGTAGACTTTTTATCTTTTGGCACAGGGAATCAGACTCAGGACCTCGTGCTTGCCAGGCAGGTGTGATGCTGCTGAGCTATATTCCCAGGCAATTTTTTTTGTTTTTGAGAGTCCAAGAAAAGAATTTTTTACAAGTTAACACTTTAAATGTGATCATAAGACAGGAAGAGCCTAATTCAGTGAGAAAACCTGGGGCTGGAAAATGAAGTTGTAGTTATTCTCTGAATAGCAAATATTAGTTGAGCTAACAAACTCTTGAGTGACTTTGAACAGGACATTCAAGCTTCCTGAGTCTCAACTGCCACATCTGCATTGAGGGAATGGCAATATTTGCTCCATCCTCTTACCCCTAAAGGCTATGGTAAAGAGAAATAGGAGGCTATTTGAAAACACAGTATCTTTCTGAGTACAAGTTCCAACTGGCCAAGTCCTGAAAGATTGTCAGTGTTGAAAAATGTGCTGCCTATCAGAGGTGAAGGAGGCACTTTTGTCTCTCCTAAGCTGATTTTTCCAATCTGATATGCTTTCCATGCAGTGTGGGCGATGCTGTTAAAAGTACTGAACTCTTCTCTGTGGGCTCTGAGTAATAAACCAGAGGCGATATGACCTTTCAGCCCTTGTAATAGCATGAAGCAGGTCCACTTTATAGGGAGAGGAAATAGTGTCACAGTCTATGAGTAATGAAAGAAGCCAAGGACATTTTGTTTTCAACAGTGCTGTGTGCTCTTTTCTGCTTCAGCAAAAGTTTACCACTTATCACTCTAATAGAGTAAGTGAATTATTCCCCAAGACGGAACTTCACACTGCCATTTCCAGAAGGCTACAAAATGCACAGGATAGAAAACAAGCAAGAGAGATCCTACGGTCTGAGGGACTATGTGGACATAATTTATTATCATGCTCACTACACCCCTAACAATAACTAAGATGCAGAGCTATGTGTCCACTCTCTGGCACTACCATGTGCTCTTTTCTTCTTGAAAATGCTCAGCACAATGCTGGGACACAGTATGTGCTCAATTAAAACTCAGTAATCCTGCACCCAGTAGCTTCTGCTTCCTTCAACGGTCTTCTTGCATTGAATGTCCATTCTGAAGGATGTAATTGCTCGTCCTAAGAACTTTACACACGTTAGGAACTTTCCCATGTAATAGATAGGAAGGGCATTGCCATGATTTGCACATGGCTTAGGTGTGCCCCCAAAGGTATGTGTGCTGGGAGCCTGGTTTCCAATGTTACAGGACAGATGAAGCAGCAGGGCCTCTCTGAAGGGGATGCGGTCCCAGAAGTAACCCCTCAGCAGTTACCATAGTTCCTGCAGGACCAAGTTGGCATGCGCAGCAGTGGATAGTGAGACAGCAAGGCCTGTCCACGTGCTTGGTCTCTTCTGCACGCAGCCCTCTCCCCTTCTTCTTCACCAAGTGATGACACGGAACAAGGGGCCCTGGCCAAACACTGACACCGTGCTCTTTGGACTTAGTAGCCACCACAATCCGGAGCCAAATAAACTCTTTAGCCGTTATCCGCCATCAGGTATTTTGTCCCAGCAACACAGGACGTGCTAAGACACAAACACAGACATGCCGTGTTATGGAGAGCAGAGCTGCGGACCGGCTCACTTCATCACTCTTGAGCTTCGACCTCACGTGGAGGAACCAGGAGGCAGCACAGCTGTGACCCGCTCAAATCCCTGAGGTCACTGTTCCTGACCACCCCGTGCACCGTGATTGAGGACCTGTAGGGAGAATAGTTCCAAAATAAAGGAGGAAAGGCCACTGGGCTGGGGAAGGGAGGTTTAGGACTTTCATTTAGTTTAGAACATTGTATTTTTAAGCTGGGCTTTGTGTCACACGCCTGTAAATTGCAGCATGCTGGGAGGCTGAGGCATGAAGATTATAAAGTCACAAGACCCTGTCTCAAAATAAAAAGGGCTAGAGATACAGCTTAGTGCAGAGGTCCTTGGTTTGATTCCCAGTACCACACACACAAAAAGCTCATTCTTAAAATACACACCTTGATTTTATTTTGAAGCTTTTGTTCCTGTTTAGCTATGTTTAAATGAGGTGCCTCCTTTTACGCTAATGGTTTATGAAATGTCCATCTGGGTCTGTACTGCTGCCTTTTTCTTCGCACATATGATCTTATTATTTTGAGTGTTGAGTCACTAAGAAACATCAAAAGTAAAAGTAGATCCTCACAGCAAATTCAGGAAAACATCAAACTCTTCATCTTGATGTAAACAGAGGCCAGTGAACCCAAAAATCTGCCATGACATTTTGCATGATGCGAGGTAAAGTGTGAGAATCCTTTTCAAAACTTTAGACAAATAATACACCAAAATGCCACCACACAGTAATCAGGCTCATTTGTGATGCACCATTGGCTGAGCTGACATTCCGTGACCTTTTTTAACTGCCATCTATGCCCTATGAGCATTTCTCAGCATCAAATGCAGGTTAATAAAAATCACAGAAAAAAAAAAAACGAGAAAGAAGAGGTAATACTCACTCCAGTTTCTCGGTGCTTGTTCATTTAAATAAAGCAATGACATGCTGTACAGTTTCAGCATTGTGGGTAGAAGTAGCAAACTTACAGTCCTCATAAATCTGTAAGTTGAAATGCTAATGTTTGGGGGCTGGAGATATAGCTCAGTGGAATAAGCGCCTGCCTAGCAAGCTCAGGGTCCTAAGTTCGATCCCCAGTACTGCCAAAAAAAAAAAAAATGCTAATGTTTGAACAAATTACCATCAATGTTGGATGGGGTGAGGAAGTTGGATCTGGCTTATAAAACCATTAAGAAGAAATTCCACTCTAAGCATAGGATCCCCACATTCTCTTATCCTACATTTCCAATTTAGACTTTGACAGGCTCAGCAAAAGCTAGCAGAAAAGCCCTATCCCAGGAGACGTGAGGAGGAGAGACTATGGCTTACGGGTGGGTGCACACTTTCACCTCAAGGTTGGCCAGACCTCTCTGCCTCAGCTACTCTTTTTTGTTCTTTCCAACCCCCCTCCAACTATCTTTCCAACCTACTTTTTTAAATGTTTCCCTGTTTGGGTTCCTTGCTTTTCCTTCCTTTCAACTAGATGTCTACTAAGCACTGAGCAGGTGCCAGATGCTGCCATAGATTCCAGGGCACAGAGAGGTGCAGCATAGAGGATTCCTGACTGCAAGGAGACACGCCAAGGATAAGTCCTATCCCACTGATGCCTCATAAGAGCCCCAAGAGGTTTATATGATTTTCCTGTTCACAGAAAGGCTGGGGAATAAGCCCACTGCAACACAGCCATGGAGGCATAGATGCAGCTGACCCAGGAACATGGCACTCGACTTCTCATCCAGTATTTGGCCTCCAGGATTCTCCCCCATCCCACCCTCATCCAAGAATACCTCCCCCATGCTCCCATTTGTACAATTCCTGTCAATCTCCTTTCACTTTTCCCCTTAGGAGAAGGCAAATACTTCTCATCAGTGAGTACTCTGATTTCCAACCAGACTACTGGCAGACCTTCGAAGAGAATAGCATTTGTTTGTCTGTCTCTCCACAAATGATCACGAAAACCAGATCTTGAAGGGACACAGAGAAAGTATACACATTTCTGCCTGATTTTCTTTAGGCCTCTTTGAGGTATGTGGATGAGAGGATCAGACCCCAGTTCCTAACCCGATGCTCCACACCTTGTGGCACTTTCCTGGCCTCACTGTGAAGAACAGGAAAAGAGCTGGGTTATAATAGGCCAAAAGAGGGAAGGTGAAAGAGGAAGGAAGGGAGGTAGGAGGGAAGGAAGGAGAAAGAAAAAAGAGAGAAAGACAAGAGAGATGAAAGAAAACAGGAAAGAGAGAGGAAGGAGAAGGAGGAAGAGAAGAAATAATAAAGGAAAGCCGGTGAGGACAAAAGTAGGCTACTTTTCCCATAGAAAAAAGCATGAAATGCATCTAAGCATGTAGCCTGCAATTGTGCTTCTGACATTATTATTCATCAACCCGAAAGGCAAACTGAGGCACAGTGAGAGTGAGAACAGAAAAGTGAAGGAGGCTGCTCAGGAAAATAAATATTCTACTTGCTCCAAAACAGCATCAGAAGGTTCTGATTTTATAAACTGGAAGTTACAGAAAACTGGCTGTTACAATTACTTTGGTCAACACACCACACATCAGCCCGGTGTGGTAGTGCACACCTGTCATCCCAACAGCCTGGGAGGCTGAGGCAGTAAGACCACAAGTTCAAGCTCAGCCTGAGCAACTTGGTGACTCAGTGAGATCCTGTCTCACAATAAAAAGTCCTGGGGATGGACCTCAGTGCAAAAACCCTAGGTTCAGTCCTCAGTGCTGGAAAGAAAAGAAAAAAAGAATAGCACAGGTTGCTGGCTGGGCTTCACTCATGGTGTGTGTGCCGGGGAAGAATTGGGATAAACCAGACACAGTGTTCTCCAACTATTCCCATGTGAGTGCATCTTCACAGAACTAAGCTGACCCAGCTGGAAATTAGAAATAACCAGATCATAAGACTTAGGGATCCAGAAGACCATGGCCATGAACTGTCTCACAACCCATTGGCGCCCACATCTGAAGGCAGTGTGAAAATCCCTCTGTCATCCAGGAACACAACTCTCTATAAAATGTAAGAGGGAGCACAGAAGAATGTGAAATTTTGCCCCCAGGTTAATGAAGTAAACAAATAAATACAAAGTAAAATAAATGAAGCACATACGTAAAATATGATCAAGATACCATTCCAGAGCATGGTTGGGGGAATTAATCAATCTCTGTATCAAGCTGTATCAAAAACAATCATGTTGGAAACAAACAGGGCTACAGCAAAAATTGATCACTTTAGAAGTCAGACAGAAGAAAAGAGTGGAAACTAGCAACGCTTACAAATAATGCAACAGCAGTGTAGGGGTAGCATCCATATAATCAATACCTAGCAACACAGATTAATGATGCCTCCAGCAAAGGAGACTGAGATCTCCATCTCTCCAAGCCACAACGGAGAAGGCCGCAAGTATCAGTCAAAACGAGGGAACAACAGAAATGAATCACATCGTACCTACTCTGATTATTAAATAAAGGAAAGCTTATAGAGAAAACTAGTGTCTCCTCACCTCCTTACTTAGAAAAACGATGGTGTGCATGAGTTCACCGGTCAGCGATCATGGACCACACTGTGAACAAGACTTTATTCCCAGGAGAAAAGCTGGAAGTGCATTAAAAAATAAACAGCAACAACGAAATATTATGTCTGATCCAATTCACAGCTAAAGTAAACTACACAAATAAAGCGCTTTTAAGAGCAGATTGCAATTTTCCCCATGATGCATAGCTTTTAAAAAAAAATCACCACCTTTCTGGCAAACACTCTAATCTGATTATGTATCTTTAAACTTGCTTCGATTTGCATTTAGCCTAATTACATATATAAACAAAAGTGAATCCGTTATGTACTGTCAACTAATTAGACTATTTAAGACTTGTGCAGAATTTTTAACAATTTTCACGCTAAAATAAATATTTGGTTAATACATTTGCAGCAAATTATATTTGGAGAGGAAGAAGCACTTTATCTCCATCAAATAATAAGAGCACAACCATTTGTTATTTTTTAAGTGGAGACAGCAAAATCAATTCTAAGGGCGGCAAAGGCAAATGAGATTCGGAATTTCTCACCGTACCTTCTAGCTCCCCTTGACACACTAATTAGTCTCCCACCCTCTCTCCAAGTCCTCACAGGATGTTTGCCAGGAGGAAAAGTGAAGCTGCCAGCGTAGAAGAGTGGCAGAGACTGACGAACAGAACACCAGAGAACGGACAGTGCCTCTGGATGGGGCCGTTAGCTACACGCTGTTCTGCTGCTGTCCTGGCTCCCAGCGCAAATCGCTGGCCTTTTCAGATGTTTACAGAAATTCCCGTGGAGCGCTATTGAGATACATCACCCCTCTTCCAGACTTCGGTACTGTGGTGGTGAGGAAGGGCAGTCTTTTCTGTCTGCCTCGTTTTGAGTTGTAGAGTGCGGAGGAAAGTCTTATAAAAGTTTCGAATATCAAGTAGAAATGACAGTAAAATTCTCAGAAAACTTTGAAAAAACGGTGATATGTGCAGTTGGTGGCCAAAATTTGGTATTTAAAAATATATAAGGTAAGGTGTTAAAATAAGAAGGACTACTTTAACACTTGTATTTTTAGGGCTTTCTTCACACCTCACAGAATTAGATTTTGTGATTTTACTAGGAATTACCCAACCCAAGAAAGCACGTGCCTGAACCCAAATCATGAAGACCTGGTAAAGCACAAACAAGTAAGAAATGTCTCCATTGTCACACTGTCAGACACACGTCTATCCCAACAAATTCTTTGCTCAATGCCCTATTATACTCTTGGAGAAAAGTAAAGCAGATTTAAAAGGAAAATAACAAAATAGATTTCACCTTTTTATCTTTAGTTATATCTTCAAAATTAACTAAAGAACTATCAGATATATATTTTTTTACCTTATGGAGGCCTAGGGTTATTTATGCCTCATAGAAATCTTAAAAATTATAAATAGCATTAGTACTAAGATATGGTTTTATTATTCAGAATAATAATAAATTGGCCTAAGCACAAAGGAAATAATCTTGTTGCCTTGGAAACCAGTGTGACTATGGCCTCTGTGCACCTTGAAATTCCCTATATCCAAGGGCTAATTTTCAACACACATGTACATACAATCACACACACACACACCTTATTTAACCTGCAGGCACTAATCATCACATTAAGGTAACTTTCTCTTTGCTTTATTCAAAGGTGGTTGCAACTAGTTGACCAAGTGCTATGGCCCCAAATCCCATCCATTCCCTCAGGTACATGTGCCTATGGACACTTCCATCTACTTTATGGGCTCCTTTGGGGTTCTCCCTCCCAGGGCCTCTAAATGTCTAAAATTGAGATAAGTTCCAGGGCAGAGGAAACACCAATATTAGACCCAAACTTCAATAAAGGTACCAATACCTATCTGACCAACTCATTATGCAGTTTGCCTTTCCAGCTTCTTCTAATATGGATGGATACTTCAAATCTGTACCTAAATTTTCTGTCTGTAACAATTGAGGGACATTATTTCCCTACTAGGTTTACTGTGGAAAAGAATTAACACTTTAAAGCATTTTTTGTAAGATCTTAAAAATTGCTGGTTAAGATAAAGAAGAATTAAGCCATTTGGAGAAAGCAGTGGAAGCATCACAGACTGCTAAGTTTGGTAGAAATATTGTAGGCATTAGACAGGGCTGGGCCCTCGAGGGTCAGGGCAGAGACTGCAAACTATTACATCTGTGGCTGGAGATGCATACCCCAAAGGCCAGGCCTCAAGATAAGACTGAATGCGCAGGCTCACATGCCTCCCAAAAGGATAAGCAGTACACTATAATTGATATCCCCCGGTCCACCGAAGTCTAGACAGACATCAGTCGCACGGTGGGTGACCAGGACCTCCTGATTCATCTCTTCCTAGAAAAGTCTTTGTTCTTTCAGTGTACACTTGCTATGTGACCTGCTTCCCCATTAGATCAATATTACCCAAGCATCTATATGTGTAATCTTATGGGTTGATCATAGTTTTGTCCAACATTGTACCCACGTCATGATTTTATTCTGTAAAATTTCCTTTCAGGAGTGGGCTCACTGGCAACCCACCTACAGGTCCCTTCCTGTCTCTCAAGAACAGCCTTTTATCTCTCAATAAATTTTCTTCCTCTTAGCCTCTATTGCTCCTTAGAATTCATTCTCTGATTTTAAGGACCACAAACTCAGCAAATCTGATATCTAGCAGGGTGGGAGTTATATTTATTTTCCCTAGTCAGACATATAAGAGTTCTCGATGTCCTTCAAATTCCCACATCAATGCAGTACTATGGAGAAGTAGATTTTATTTTGACACACAGAGAAGTGGTTGGCTATTCATAGTGACAGGGGTTGAACTTAGATTACAAGAGTTTTCTAAACCAGAAACCTTTTTATGCCTACATACAAAATCAATCCACAAAGTGGTACCTTCTGGATTTCTGTAATGTCTTGCTTTCTCCAAATGACAACAGAAGTAGAAAATCCAGTATCAAAATATTTAGACCTAGTTTTATTATGCTTGTTTTCAGTTCTTTACTCTTTGGAATATTGATTTGTTTTCTTATTCATCATCAAACAAATAAGTGAGCAAATTAAAACAAAATATATTTATGTACAGTGAATAATTTTAATTAACTATATATTGAGAATTCTCTCAATTGTTTTCACTTAAAAACCATACCATGCCAGCAAATTGTTAGTTAAAACCTAAATTTTGAGAATTTTTATTCCAAGTGGATAGAATTAAGCCAGACTTCCATTTTCTCACATTCCTATAACTTCAACTGCAGTATAATAATAAACAACAAGCTCAGATTTTTAAAGACCATTGTATTTTAAATATACATTTTCTCATTGCTTAAAAAAACAACTTTTTAACTGGAAGACCACTAACCTAGAGTCCCTCTATAGCTTTAATTTCTTAACCAAGCAAACCAATACCACCCCCCAAAAAGAAATAAAAGAAAGCTAGTGGCCTCATCAAAAAGAAACTACCAACTATCCTTGACCTAGCATCTTTCTACTTTAACCAATCAAATTCACTATTGGTTTGTTTTATTTCTTTTATATGTGTATGTGGTACGAAGGATAAAAATCAGAAACACTCTACTGCTGGGCTACATTCTCAGCTCTTTTCTTTTGTTTTGAGTCAGGGTCTCACTGATTTTTGCTGAGGTTCCCCTCGAAATGCAGTCCTCAGGCCTTAGCTTACTAAATACCTAGGATTACGGGTTTGCACCAATACGCTGGGCTTTCGTATCTTACTTCTGTGTCTTGTTTCTGCCCAGGCTGCTTCATGGGCAAGTTCTTTGAACTTCTAGTTCTGAGTGTGTTGTTCTTTGGTCCAACAGACCCTGTTAAATTTGTTTGGTTTACAGTACGGATGTAGAAAGTCAGGCTGTAATCCCAACACTAGCACTTAGGGAGGTTAAGGCAGGACAATCATGAGCTCGAGGCCAGCCTGGACTGCATAGTGAGACTCTCTTTAAAATACCGAAAATAAAAAATAAAATAAAGCCTGGATGTTCAACCTTTTGGTTTGCCTGAGCTGAACTCAGTAAAGAACTGTCTTGGGTTGCATAAAAATATGTAATACAGCTAATTATATATAAGTACCAAAAGTTTCTTTATGTTAAAATACTTTTAATTATAACATAAAAAGAGGGCAACACAAATGTAAAACTAGTCATATATTTAACCTTGTTTTGTGAAACTAATGCATCAATGCCCGGTTCAATAGAAGCATGTGCAATTTTTACTGAGTTCTCAAGATGCTCTTCAGAATTTTTTTATATGATTTTACTCTTCATGTTCTTCCTCCTTGAGCATAGTTGTTCACAAATGTCCATGCTTCCAAAACGCATTAACATGGAAAGGTGTGATTGTAAAACCATCCTCAAAATATAGGTTTTACTAACATTTTGCTCTGATGGTCCTGGTCATTAAGTGAAAGAAAAATTGTATCATAACTAGGGCCAGAGACATAGCTCAGTGACAAAAGTGCCTTCCTGGCAAGCACAAGGTCCTGAGTTTGATTTGTAGTACAAAAAAAAAAAAAAAACTCAATGTATTGTTTATTAAAAATTCTTCACTTAAACCAGATGTACTGGCACTTGACTGTAATCCTAGCACTAGGGAACCTGAGGCAGGAGGATTCTTGTGAGTTTAAGGCCAGCCTGGGCTACAAAGTGAGCTCAAGGCTGGCCTGAACAACATAGCAAAATCTTGTCTCAAAAAAAGAGAGAAATTATTTACTTCATCTATCTGGGAATATAGTTTTTTTAAAAATCTAGTACAGGGACACAATCAAATTTCTCTTTGAGTTGAATATGTGACTGCAACCTTATAGATTCCTTTTGATAATTTGCAGAGAATGTATTTATGTCAACTGAAAGTGGAGTTGCAAATACATCCAAAAATACTGATTTTGAAATGTTGGGGAACCAATCTCAAAATCTTCTATGAAAATGGAAACCAAAGCTACATATTTTTTACAGTTCACAGGACTGAGTTTAACCAATGAACCACAATTCATGAAATTATTTGCCATAATTTGAGCTCGCCCCTAATGTAAGTTTCATTCTGAGCACTGCTATGAGTCGAAAGATAATACAGATAAGCTGATTTCCATCTTGAAGGCACATGTTAGCTTACTTAAGTAAATGGTCAAACCAACCAAAACTGCTGTATCTGGGAGACATTTTTCATATGCAACTTCCAAATTCCTTTTGATTACATAAATAATTTCCCTTCTCAAATCACAAAATCTTTTCAATATTATAACCCGACTTAGCCACCTTATTTCCAAAAAGTAAATGGTAGACCTGTAATTAGCATCCATACTTTTAAGGAACTCTTACAATTGGCAATGATTCATTCCCATGGACCTTAATGAAATTCACAGCTTTGATGGTGATTTGTATGACATTATTCATTTTTAAAACTTCTGCACATAAATTTTCTTCATGTAAGATTCAGTGATATTTCACCAAATGTGAGTTGCCACTGGCAATCACACCATCTTCTATTAATTTTGTAAGTCCTTTTTTCTTTCTAACCATTGCCATGTTACCACCAGGAATTAAACCAGATATGTTGAAAAATGTGAAAGAAAAGCACTTTAATGTAATTTTACTGCTTTGTACAAATCAAGAGACTTGTGTCTTTTAATTGCAGCAAAGAAGCCATTTCCTCAGTAACATTATATTGTTACCAGCACCACTAGTAAAAATCGTAAGCTGAGCCAGACCTATAGCTCATCTATTACCAAAGCATGAAGTTTGCCACTAGAAACTTGACTTGCCAAATCTCTTTCTGTAGATTTTCCTATTTCTTCAATTTGCCCAGCTGTAGTCTGAGGAGGCAAACTGATTTTGGGAAAATCCATTTCTAATCAGAACAAATTATGTGTGTGTTTTCCATAAACTAATTCATAAACTCACCACCCGTAAAAGGTTTAGATTTCTATTGCAATTACATTTGCTACCATAACTAGCTTCTAAAATAAAGCCTGTAAAAGTGATAACTTTAAACATTTGTTGAGATGATAGATTTTTTTTATTTCTACTTTTTTTGTTTTTACAAAACATTTCTTGGTACACATTGGATTCGGGAACATATGTTTCCATATAATGACTTTTCAAACTTGATCTTTGAAAACTGGCATGATTTTCCTACAAATAAGCGTAGTGCCTTATTATTTGACTGTAAATGAAGTTTTCATTAGTCCATTTTTGTTAAACATTCTGTCATCACCCACAGTATTTCTTTTTTTAGGGCTTTGTTGTGCTTTTGAGATGATATGAAACCACTTTGGAATTTAAAAATTGATAGATAAGCCTTTAGTTTTCTAGTATGCACAGTATTGTGGGTATTATAACGATCCCAAGAGCAAAAATTATCTGATACTTTTTTACTCCCTATACCACAGCTGTTAAAAACTATTTTAGTTTGTGTAACATAAGCCCGTTTAATAATTATATAATAAAGCTTACATACCTGGTTAACAACAGTAAACACTTCTCTTCACAGACACACACCTGTAGGTAGGTTGAGATGTAATTATTGGTACGCACTGTGTTTTACTCAGAAAGTTGCCTGAACACATTTTCAATTCCAGCCGATGGGACGTGGCGGACACTATAGGTACAGTGAGTCCTGCACGGCACCCTCCCCTCCTCAGCGTTCTGTTGCCAGTGCAGCCCACACCAAAACACTATGCCATCGAGCCATGAATGGTATCACTAAAGCCACCTAATAATGTTAAAAATCAAGATCTTGTGGAGCTGCATTACTAGCTGGACACAGCTGCCTACAGCCTGTCGGCAATGAGTTGGACAGACAAAATCTGGTTAGAAGTTCTGGTGTCAGAAGTGGAATCAAAAGGATTGACTTTGCTCCGGAAAACCCAAGAAGCAAAGAGCAAACAGGCAGAGCACCCAGCTGGCCCCTTGCGCTCGCCACATATTCCCGGACCCCTGGAGGTCATCACCAGTAGGTCTCTCTGACTTCAGTTCCATGACTGATACTAACTTCTCCAAACTTACTCCAACACTTGTAATCAATAGTAGGTTTGTAAGGTGTGGTAGAAATTGAACTGTGTCCTCTAGGGAGGACTCCATAGATGCCATTATAAAAAGAAGCAATTCGGGGTTCACCTGGGCCCAAGAAATGTAGTATTCTTTCATATGGAATGAAGTTTCACATATAAAAACAATGGACTCAGAACCTTCTAGAGAAATGGGTGAAGCTTATCAAAGGTAATTTAGTGTTATAGTGGGCACAATACAGAAATTTTAACCAATATAAAACTTTACTTGCAAGGTACAATAAAGGAAAAAGGATTACAAATGTCTCAGAAGCAACAGGATATATTTTTCATTGTCATATGGCATCCTGTCAAAGGTTGAGTCAAAATATGGCATTCCTAAAACAATCCTTGCAATAAGCAAAAGTTTAAGCAACTAACTGATTAGTAAGATTTCTACAGCAGCTGACAACCCCAACCACGCCTCTGTCCTTCCTATCTTGATTTCCTATTCCGCCATGTCCTAACCTTTTTGTTTATGTGTCTGCCCACCAAGAAGACAGAAAGGAAAACTACAAAATGCCTTGAAATGCAGACCTTCACACAAACTAGTGCCTTCTTCCTTTAACTACTTTTTATATCTTGATTAAATAGGTATAACCTAGCTCAGCACTACAGTGAAATATTTTCCTATCCCAAAGCAAATTCCCAGGAATTTGACAAGGAGTTTAGAGTTCTCAGTGGCATATATGATTCAGAATCCTTGGTCTTTACTAGTTTCCTTGTATCTTACTGAGACCTGCTAATGCCTATAAATGGATGGCCACATCCAAAGGCTAAGAGCAAATCAATCTTTTAATTATGGAACAAAAATCTTATAAAATAGCAATCTCTTAGACTCCATCTCCTGAGTATTCCCTCAAAATAAACAAACATTTAAACAAACTGTTCTTTCATTTAGTCTTGTAAACAGAAAGAAAGATGAGCCCATTTCTGAACCTACAGCAATACCAGAAGCATTAGTGGAAAATATTCTTATCTACTCATAATATGCCCAGGCATATAAAATGCTTTATCTGCCATATTTGTTAATTTGCTCCACCTCGAACTGAATAATAAAGTTAAAAAAACACAAATAAGTGAAGAACTCACCTCTTTGCTTACTGACTTTCCAAAATGTGCATTTTTAGCAATATGAGTATATTAGTTATTTTGAGAAACTTTTATAAGAAACAAGAACTCTTCATTTGTAGCAGTGTTTCCCTCTGTGCACCAGAGAAAGAATGACTAGATCACTAAAATCTCTTATGAAAGAGAACAATCCATATACCCATCAATACAGAAATGGATAAGGAAAATGTAGAATTTATATATGATTACTACTCAGCCATAAAGAAGGATAAACTTGAGGCACTTTTAGGTAAATGTATGCATCTTGAGATCATAATTTTAAGTGAAATAAATTACACACACAAATTTAAATGTTGCGTTGTTTCTCTTGTGGGAGAAAACCAACATATAAATAAATACCAAAATGAAAGATAGATTGCTATAAAAGTAGAAAAATCTTGTTCAAAGGAGGAGGGATCCAAGAGATGGGGGGAAGGGAAGGAAAGGAACAGGGATTTAAAGAACAAAAGGACTGAAGGGAAAAAATGGAAACAGCTCTTGTGTATGGGGTAAGGAACAAGGGTCGAAGGAAGTGACAGAAAATTAAATTGTGTTATGTATATGTACAAATCCCCCATGATGACAGCATTGCAAATATGTACTAATAAAAATTTTAAAAAAGAAGGTGTTGGCTTCATTCTATTTAATAAGTTTATTTTTCTTTACTGTGGTATCCTGCACATTCTAATTGAATCTTTAACCAATACCCTTCTTTGTTTCAGCAAAGAGTGGTTTTTAAGCCTGAAGTCAAAGCTCTGTGCATTTGAGTTGTAAATTTTCCACCTTATCTTACCAAACAGCCATCCCTTGGAGAATTCAAATTTAGAGGAACTGACTCATCGGTGGGAAAAGGGAAAATTCAAAGTGGAAAATGTCACAAGAAAAAATTTTTAAGTTATTTTTGCAATTACTAATAAAACATTTTAACCTTCTATGCTGATACTCTTGTTCCATTATATATATGAAAGATAATTCTGAAGCAGATATTCTTTAATCAGCTCTTGAGTTTTGTGTTACTATACCTGAACATGGTAGAAATTTTAAAATAAAATTTATATACACTCTCTCCATCTGTATGTATGTTTTTATACAACGTGCACATATGCTATGCAGGTGTGATACTTTTCTGCCTCAAAATGGTACCAACAAAATTAATATCTAAAATATCTGTAACTGACTTAAAGCAAAATAAATGCTTGCAAAAGACATTGCTTACATCCTTGGAAGTGCAGGATCCCAAATTCTTTTCAAGCTCCCTGGAATATAAAGGAAGAGATGATTATTTGGTTCACAGTTGTATTTTTTTTCTATGTCTGCCCATTCACAATACAGACAGGGCGCAGTCCTGGGCTGAGGTGTATATGGGCAGGTTTACTCTTCCTCCTTTTGCGATAGTCAGCATGAGGACACTGCCTGTGGCAAGCACCAGGAGTCACTGGTTCCCAATTTTAGAGGTGTTATCCATGATTGTTTCATTCCAAGGCAGGAACATCATGGAGGAAGGACTTGGGGGAGGAAAGCTACTGAAGCCGTGGTAGCCAGGAAGCAGAGGAACGGAATAAAGTCAGACAGGAAGGAGCCAGTGACCAGACATAGACGCAAAAGTCAAATCTCCAAGACCCACGCACACTCCTCCAGAAGTGTGCTTCATTAATCTTGTTGGTAGATCCTAAACCAATCAGACTGACAAATGAGATCAACCATTACATTATAACACTCATCAACTTGACATTTGAACACATTTCTTCAAACTATACATAATCTCCAACTAAACACAAATTCATAATTTCACCTAATGTAATACCTAACAGTAGTATGATATTACTGTCCTGTGTACAACTAAAAATGCACTAATACCCTCTTAAGAGTCTTAACAGTTCCGGCGTTGCTCAAAAGTTCAAATTCAAAGCCTCCTCTGGGTTTAAGGCAAACTCTTAGCTGAAAACACTTGAAAACTTCAAAAAGCAAATTACATAATCCCAAAATACAATGGCACAAGGTACACATTCTCCTTGGAAAGGGGAGGAATAAGGGATAAAAAAAGAGAGGATCAAAGTAAGACCAAAACACAGCAGAGCAAACAATAAGTCCTATAGCTCCCTTTCCAGTGTGCAGGGCACATGGAGGTAAGATGTGAATTCCAAAAGTCTGGGTCAGCCTTGCCTCTACGGCCTTATTGTCCGCAGTCCACGTGGCCTCTCTCTGGGGCTGACTGAACTCACCTCTTGTGACTTTCCACGGCAAGCGGTTCATGTTCCCGGCATCTCCAGCTTCCTGGTGTTCACTGCACCACTGGCTCCAGTCCCAGTGCTGTCATGCACTACCCAGGGCACAGCACCTCTTACCCCACATTCCCCTTTGAAATCTGGGTGGAAGGTTCCATAACCCAAAATGCTTTCACTCTGCATACTTGAAAAACTAGCATCACATGGATAACATCAAGGTCTGCTGCCAGTGAGAGCAGTAGCCAGGCCTCCTTAGACCAAGGCTTCAGTGGACTCTGAGTGACCGGCTAGACAAGCGTGGCAAGGTGAACTCTGGGGCATTGATTCCTTAGATAGTCCTTGAGCAGGGTTTGCAGGGCCTCTTTTCTCAAACGAATGATTTATACTTTTACACCCATGAGCCTGCCATGCATGGATTCCTGAGATATTCTCAGGGACTCTTTCTTCTTGTCCCCACTCAAAGTACTTGGTTTCTTTTGTATAGTGTTAATCTCTCTCGAGCAAGCACTTACGTTTGGTGCCAACTTTACATGTGGTTGCTTTGGAGCCAAAATTTAAGATTTTCAATCTTTTTATGCCCAATTCTCTCACACCTTTGGCTAAAAGCAGCCAGAAATACTCATGACAGAGCCTGCATGTTGTTCTGACTTCAGATCTCCTGTGCTAGACTGGATAGTCCATAACCCTTAAACTTAGCCTTCTGCAAGGTCTCAGGACACTGGCAAAATAGAGACAAGTTATTTGCCAGAATGGCAGGGCCTCAAGATGGGTCTCCACCAGAGGCTCTATCTGGAGCCCGGAGGCTAGCCTTCACTATCTACGACTTTTCTGAACTCTGACCGTAATCACCTGTTAAGTTTTGCTCACAATATTCTTGGGCTTCGGCAGCCCACATCTCCAAACCTGTCTAAAATGTCCCTGCAAACCAGTTCCAAAGGCTTCGGGACCACATGATCAGAGACAGCCACAAAATAGCCCCATTGCTCTGTCTCCAACTTTGTGCATTAGTCAGCTGCCCTAGCGGAGGGACACAGTAACCTACACTTACTATTTAAAGGGGAAAAGGTTTAATACAGCTCATGATCTCAGACATTCAGTCCATACTTGTCTGCTATGTCAGATGGCTTCACTATGATTACAGGAAAAAAATGAGACAAACAACAAAACAAATGTTCCTTCTATTCTGAATGCACAAAAGAAGAAAAGACAAGCCATCCAGGATGGCAGTGAGGGATGAATGATATTCTCGCTCAAGTTTGAGTTCATCTCTTCTAGGTTAGAGGTTGAGCAGAAGGGAGGAATGGTTTTAATTTTTTTCTTAATTTGAGGCCATAATATTAGAATGGCTAGTTCTCAAATTCCTCTGTAAGTAAACCAAAGTTCAATATAAACAATAAAATAAAATTTCAAGCTACCAGATAGGCTCTGCCTACGGTCTTTACATTCTCATCAAATATTTACTTTGACATCACCCTATAAAATCTGTGCTACGGCAAAGCTCCTCCAACCTCTTCTGATCTTGAGTGCTGGGCTGCCCAATGCACAAAGCAGTCTTTTCTTAAATACAATCTGTTAAATTTATTCTGTCTCATTTTTAAGCACTTTTTAATTGTAGCTCAGAATATTTCAGATTATAGCAACAGGAATGGTTTCCCAAAGTGCTTTGAAGAAGGAAAAACATGAATCTTGTCTCAGGACAAATTGTCCAAGGTTTTAAGTGATCAGAAGTTCTGTATTGTTTTTCTGTGATTTTTTTTAACTGGCTCCCCTAGTAGCATCCCATAATTCCAGACCAAGGGAGAGAAGTCATGGGAGAAAAGAACCTCATGTCCCACATACCATAACAGTCCAGAGAACACACTCACTGAACTATCCTTTAGTGAGTGCTACCCTTAGAACATAACACCTGAGGTAACTAAACCAAGTCAGGGTCCATCCTAAGAGCTGGAGTAGGAGTCACTGTCTCTCAAACCATGTAAAGGCCTGAAATGTTCTCATAAATTCAGGTAGGATTGTGAGAAGGAGCAAAGAGGGATGCTGGGATGCAAACAATATCTGTTTGAGAATTGATAGCCTGGCTGGCCTCCACAGGAATAATGTCAGGGGTTATATTCCTCTACTTATAATGTTCCCAGAAGAATACTTGGCTCATAACACAGACACATAGATAATGTTAAATCTCTTTTTTTTACTGTACTGTAATTGTTATAAAAATTTTTCTATTTTTCAGAATTTGATCAATCCTAAGGGTTCATCCCTTTTTAATTCATGGGTCCTCAAATGTTCCCTACATTTTAAATGTCCCTAGCTGGAATATTAGTATGTTAACTGACTTACGAAGACAAGACGTAAGGCACAGCACATTCACTGATTAGGGCTTCCTACCAACGGAATTTCGTAGGGTTCTGTGTTAGCCATGAGTATATAAAAATAATCATTCTGGGGATGGCACTTATCAACAGGCTGCCCTGCTAGAGCAGCATTTTGCCATTTTTGCTTTTCTCGGTCACCCCCAGTAAGTCTTTGATCTCTGTAAGTGACATCCCACATTGCCACTTGACACTGGCGTTTGCTTTAGAAGCTGTTCTGAGGGCTCGCGAGCACTACAAGAATACTGGGAAAAAAGCAGCTCATTACATACCTTCAGTGGCTGCTTGCGGCCTTATGAGAAACCAAATGCTTGTATTTGGGGATATAATGGGAGGTAGTGCAGCACCTGGGGGTAGGAGAACTATCTTGTAAAACAGTGGAAGGTAATGAGGGTATTAGTGAGAAGTCAGTTTTTACATTTCCTTATCATTGCAAACACCATCCTCGGGTGGTTACAGACTCTACGGTAGTTTATAAGATTCTTTGCTTTTACTCTCATGCAATTTCTTCCCAATATCTTTCAATCCATTTTATTTTCATCAATAAAGCATAATTAATGTACACTCTTTTAAAAATATTGCATCTCAGATAATGAAAGCAAAGGTTGTTTATGCTCTAATCAAATAATAATCTAAATTGAAAAGTCATAGCATATGTCAGTAAGTATCTGCTGAAAGGGCATAGGAATGAGAAATTATTTTCATAAAATTTGAAATTAAAAACCATGAACTATCCATTGGCAATAAGTATTAAAAATGAACATTTTAATTTATGTTTTGACCTTTAAACAATTTCTCTTTAATGTATTACCCAATGAAATAAAATCATGTTTTATTCCTTTATATTGTGAAACACAGCATGTAGATAAGAATATATAAAACCTCAATGTGTATTTTAAAAGTATCAATCTAGAATAACAACAGAGAGAGACAGGCTGTCCAAAGAAGGAGTTTCTTCAAAAGTAGTAGGAGATTGCAGACTGGGGTATGTGGGTTGTTGCAGACTTACAGGCCCACTCAATAGCACTGAGCAAAGGAGAAACTTCTAAAGACAGAAAAAAGTCCATATAAGCCGCTTTGGAACATGACCATTAAATACAGGGGTTTGTTGCAAGAGTTGGTGTTAGCTCACTGGTAGAGGCAGCTGCATAAGTGAATGCCTTTATTCAACCAGTTTACCTGCAGCAGTACCTCTGTGAGGCATTCCTCCCATGGCGCCTGTCACAGGCATTTGTGTGGGGATTCCTTGTGATTCTCCGTGTTACATGTGCATGAGGGTTTCTTCTTCGTGGTCTCTGAGTTCTACTTTGTCAGGATTTGACATAAGTGACTGTATCATGATGTCAATAACTTTCACAAGGGCTGGGTGTTGTGATGCACGCCTGTAATCCCAGTACTCGGGAGGCTGAGGCAGGAGGATGGTTGCAAGTTCAAGAGTAACCTGGGCTAAAAAGCGAGCTCAGGGTCAGCCTGATGTCTGCCTCAAAAAGGCAAAAAATGAAAGAATATCTTCCCCAAGGGAACAATAATCAAATGAATATACATGCACCAAAGATAATCTAACATTACCCTTATCTTTAAAACCTCCTGTGGCCTGCTCTGATGTAACTTTTCCCTTAAATGGTTACTATCCCCAAAATTGGTTATATTTCCGGAGATTTTCTTCACAGTTCTGCCATTCCAAAATAATATCTTATTTTATCTTCTTTTTGAATATTTGAACTCTCAATCACATTGTATGTATCCCTCTTTGCCCAGTCTCAAGACTCACCATGTCTGTAAAAACATCAACATCAATATGTATGGTTTTAATTGATTTTACTGCCATAGAGCATTTTATTATATAAGGGAAATCAAAAGTATATAACCGTTTTCCTGGAAAGGAACATTTAAATTGCTTCTAGGTTTTTGCTATTACGGATTTTGCTGCTACAAACTATGCTGCCATAAAGATTTTATATTTTTCTTCAGGTGCTTGTATGCAAGAAATTTTCCAATGTCCAACACATTAGGATACAATAAGAAATGCAAGTTAAAGCCCTTGGGGTTTTCTCAATGACAAGACACTGTCTATTGTTATTGAAAATGTACCCTTTTGATCATACCTGACTTTATGTTAACAAAGGGACTTAGGTGAGGCCCTTACCTTGCTTTAGCAGGGGACTGCTCAACAGAAAGGCCAGTTGATTACAGGGTTACATCAGTCCTACCAACTGACCACCAGACAGGGCTATTAGAGATTAATTTCTACAAAAAAATCCTGAAAAATATAGCTACTGCTTTTATTAATATATTGAGAATGTTAGGGAAAGTCGTGAGCATGGGGGAAGGTGAAAATTCCTTACTGCTACCTATGAAATCACACATACACACACACACACACACACACACACACACACACACACGCACACCCCTGTCCTGGGTCTCTCTTCTGTCTGTCTGAGTTATAACCTTTATAATAAACTGGTAAATGCAAATAAAGTGTTTCCCTGAGTTACATGAGCTGCTTTAACAATTTGTCAAACCTGAAGAGAGACTGGTGGGAACTTCTGAGTCAGACAGCCAGTGGTTAACGTCTGAAGTAGGGGCAGTCGTGTAGGACTGAGCTCTTTATCCCATAGAATCCCACACACTAGGTACATAGAATCCAGTTTGTATTAAATTGTAGAGAACCCAGCTGGTATCTAAAGAGTTGGACAACTGCTTGATGTAGGGGGAAAAAAGTACACTTTTGCTATCCGAAATGCTGTGTGTCTAGGTAAATGGAGTTCTTAATAAATATACACTTAGGAGTTTATGTCATAGGATATATGTGTACTCATATTTATTGAATAATCCCTAAATATTTTCCTAAAATGCATATAACATTTTAATCACCTCTTTCCTCCTTCAACCTCCACACCCAACCCTTCCTCTTAGTTTCAAATTTTTGAGGGGTGGTTTCAGGGTGCATGATGTATTTCGATCATGTCATGCTATGTATTATGCACTCTGATTTTAAATGTCAACTCCTGGTAGCACTATTCTGGGGACGACAGCTTCAAGCTCAATAAAGCCCTCAACCACAGTTAAATTGTAGCAAAATCTGATTTCTTAGATGTGCTTTGGATATTTGTCATTCTTTTATTAGACAAGTAAGTAGTTTTCAACATAACTTTTTAAATTTTAAATAATTTTATGTTTGCAAAGAAGTTACTTGCAAACATAGCACAGAAAGTCCTTCTGTAGCCCTTACCAACGGTTCATATTAGCATTTTATATTACCACAATACTTTTATCAAAACTAAGGAATAAATATTGGAAAATTACAATTAAATAAGCTCTGGGTTTTAGATTTCATTAACTTCAGTTTTGTGCTCCAGGATCTGATGCTAGTCACACTGCATTTAGACCCTAGCTCTTTGACACATTAATGAACAGTCTAAATTAGCAAAATCTATATCTGCCCCTAAAACTATCCAAACAACTTTAAATATTTACTATCATCATTCCCATTTTTACTCATGTGTTAATGCCTTGCAGCTTTTTAGTTTTGCTGTTATTACTATTGTATCATTTCTGCTTAAGCTTATCCACATATTTGACCGTGTATTTATCCTTCATATATTCATATCAAATACTCCTCCTAGAGTGTTTTCCTTTTACTTGAATTTCCCTTTTAGAATTTTCACTAGTGAGATCTGTTCATCAAAAGAACTTCGCAGCTGTATCAGAGAGCCTCCCCTGATAAAACACCAGAGGAAGACAATTTGAAAAAGAAAAGGTTTATTCTGGCTCACACAGTCAGAGCATTTAGGGCATAGTCAGCTGGCTCCATTGCTCTTAGGCCTGCGGCAGAGCAGCAGCATCAAGGAGGAGGAACGTCACCTCCTGGCAGTGAGGAAGAGGAGGGAGGTGGAGGAAGGGGTGGGAACAAGCTGTAACCTTCAAAGGTACAGCAGCCCCATTGACCAACTTCCTCCACCTGGGCGCCAGGTCCAGATGACGTCAGCACCCTCCCAATCCAGTGATCTCTGTTGTCCTCCCTCCTCCAAACATTGCTGCATTGGAGATCCAGTTTACAGGGTAAGAGTGCTTTGCTGGAGGACCCTTCATATTTACGCCGAAGCCCCAGCTTTTCTTTGGCTTTGAAATGTCTTTATTTTATCCTCATCAGTGAAAGAGAGTTTTCTAGAAAATAACTAAATTGACAATGATCTTCACGTGTTGCAAATATTATTCTCTGTGTTCTGTGTTCTACTTTTGTATCAGGGAAGTTTGAAATTAGCATAATTTCTGTTCCTCTGAAAGTAGCATGTTGTTTTTGTTTCTATCTGCTTTAAAATTGTTCTTTTGCTCAATGTACAGCTGTTCAGTAATTTCATGATGATGCATTTATGTGTAATTATTTTCATGCCTCTAATTCAGAGTTCCCTGTATCTGAGGATTTGTACCCTTCAAGGATTTTAGTAAATTTTCGCATTTTTTAGATATTTCCTCTTCCATTTATTTGTTAATTAGCTCTGCAGTATTTTACACATGTATAAAGTAATAAATATATTTAGATATTATCACTCTAATCTCCCATAAGCATGGGAGTTAATCTGTCTTTTATAATTTCTTTCATTTTGTCCCTTATTATCTGGATCCAGAAACATACAGACTGGATATTTTTCAGATCTGTCTTTGAGTTCCTTGAGTTCTCTGCAGCTGTGTCTTACCTGCTGTCAAACCTATTCATAGAATCTTACATTTTATTTTGTACAGTTTTAATTTTTAGAAGTCATATTCTTACTACGTTGTTTTTAATATATCTTGTTTCTTCAAATTTTCAAGCTTATTTTGAATTTATTTAGAGATATGCTACAATTTTACAGTAAATATTTTGCTTGCATTCCAAAGTCTTTGTGTGTCCATTTTAGTTTCTAGTCTCACCTATGTTCACAAGACCTTTGTCCTTTGTGACATTCTTATTTTGAGCAGGTTACTTCCCTTAGAATCTTGTCTGGATCACTACTTTGGGGCCTGAGTTAACTTTGAGCTCCTCCAGGGGTGACTTGGATTTGTTTGTGTCACCAGCCTGGGGTTACTGCCAAAGAGAAAAATTTTAATTTGCTAATAAAGTTTTTGCAGAACATGTAGATAGAATGAATAAAGATGAAATGTCTCCATGAAGGCCGGCAGAATTTAGTTACAAATTCTCAAGGGAGATTATTTCCCCCCACACACTGCGCATATAAGTGAAGATAGTTACATTTTCTCACTTTCTCTGATTACTGATGTAAAGAATGTAAATATGTCATTGTCTAGGGTCTTGGCTTTATCTGTGAGTCCTCAGTTAGGTTCTTTATTTTCTGTAGTTCGTTACCATTGCTTGTACAGCCTTCAGAAAGTGTGATGGTTAATTGAGATAGTCAATTTGATTGGACTGAGAGCGCCTAAGAGAGTGGTAAAACACACTCCAAAATGAACTAGGGCTGTGTGACCTTCGGAAGTCTTTCTGGTCCTTGGCTTCCTCTCAGGCTCTTCCTTGTGCTCTGCTGCGCAGATGTCCAGTCAGCAGCTTTGCTTTGTGTGCCTTTCCGCCATGATACTTCTGCGTGGGAGTCACCCACGGACTGGAACCTGTGAAGCTGTGATGCCAAGCAAACCCTTCTTTCTTTAACTTGTGTAAGTCAGGCTTTCCTCCCAGAATGAATAAGCTACTACAGAAGGAAAACTCAGCTTGGAGTAAATGCTAGCCACGGTAGTTACTTGTGCCACAGTATTCCTCTTAATGTAATTTTTCCTCAATATATTCTTCCCTTTATATCAGTGTGTTTAAAAAGCTTCTCAAAATATATTTTACCCAAATTTTTTTTGTTCTAATCGTGACAGTCATCACGGTATTTAACTTCTATGTTGATGGAAACTGAAATCTCTGAGAGATCAAATCGTTAGATTTATTTTTAGAATCTCGTTTTGCTTTATAGGAAAGTTCTACAACTTGATCACATAATTTCAAATAATAGAAGTCGTGATTACCTAACTTTGCTTTTATTTGAGTTGTACACTATACGTAAAGTGGTGCCTTTTACACAGTAACATACAGAAAAAAGAGCCAAGAGAGAAGCTAAAAACTAGAAAAGTGAGAGAACAATACCACTGATTCTTCAGTAATCATAGTGCAAGACCAGATTAAAATTGATTGTATGCCCATCATTTGTCAGCCACAATCATATGCAAATTGCTACAGAACTGACTGGCGTGAAGTGATTTTTTTTTTTTTTTTGTGGTACCGGGGATCGAACTCAGGACCTTGCGCTTGCCAGGCAGGCGCTTATTCCACTGAGCTATATCCCCAGCCCTGTGTGAAGTGATTTGGAGTAGAGCAATAGGCAGAAATAGGCAGTCAGGCGAATTTGAGTACATGCTGTTGAGAGTGGATTCACTCAATTTGGCTTATGTTATGTCCCTGTACCTTGGGGTATTTATTATTGCTCATTATTTGTGAGGTTACACAAACAAAATATCTTCTACTTTTATATCTTTTCTGAATCAATGGCCCGTTTTAATTACAAATTTTTAGTTCTAAAAATTTCTAACTATATTCTGTAAAGTCAACTGTTAAGAAATTTATTACCAGTACTGTTCATTTTCCATTTTTTGAAATTGTCCTCACTGAAAGCAACTGCTGACAAATATTAAATGCTTTCTTCTAAATGAAAACTTCTTTAACTAAAATCAAGTACTTGGTTTCAGTTGCTCTTTTAACATGAAAGAAGAGTGATACTGTCTTGATGTCCTTCTTGTTCGTCTGTTCACAGTGTTTGAGCCTATCAGTAATCCTACACCAATGAAAACTATCTGAAATCCTCATGAAAGTGAAATTTGGGGTCTCTTGGCAACAAATTTTTATCATCTATACAAACCATTAGTAATTCATGACCTGCTCCCTCCAAGCTTTATTTTACCTTGAAAAAAAAATCAGTATTACTAAGTGCCATTGCACATATGGATTTATTTTAGAAATTAAGAAATAGCATGTGAGAGTTGATCACAGGCCTTCCACATGGAAATGTAAAATAACAATTGAAGAAAAAAAGATAAACCTACTTATTGGAAAAAAGGATAAAGTAGGGAAGCAGTACCTCCCAAAAAACTCCACGTATTTTTTGGTCCAAGAGATTTTGCTTTTCTGGTGTTCTACAAAATGACATAACCATAAACAGATCAATGTTCATGACTCTGCCTGCACTATGACCTGGTAGCTGCTGGACCATTTTTATTAGGGATGTTTGGTCTTTAAAAAACAAGATATGCTTCTCAGTTGCCCCTCTTGAGTTATCCAATTGCCAGAAGCAATTTTATCTCTTACCTAAAGCTATTTTAAAAGGCGGTTAGCTGTCTGTTTCCCCCACCCCTATTCTCATTCAGAGATGAGAATTTGAGGTGTATTACCTCTCAGTTCAACTGATTTATCATAGTTAAGAAAAACCAACATATTCTTCCAGTTAACATTACTAATGTAACTAATGACTGAGTGAATGCCGTACTTAATTGATTATATTTTAAGCCAAAATAGATTTGATACTTCATGCTAGTTATGTTCACATTTTATGATATTTCTCTGTGCTCTTAACATTGTTAAGTAGATTCTCCTTTGCCAGAAGATCACAAAGAGAAATTTTGTAAATCTGTTTATGGTTGATAATGGGAGACAAAAAAAAAAATCAGCTAAGAATGGAAGACTTTGGTCCATGTGACAAGGAGATCAGAGGATACCAATAATGGAAGTAAGGAGGTCAAGAGAGAGAAAGTGAGTCTAGAGAGATGGTGAAGAGGAGAAATCAATTATTTAATATGTATTGATTTTGAATTAGAAATACAGAAGTGAAGGAAGTTAGAGATCTAAATGTTAAAAAAATGAGACAAATACTGATAAATAATAAGGATAATTCAAACTGAGAGCCAATTAAAAATATTAATAACTCAGAGAATATGGCCATGAAAACCTTTGAATGGCAAGGCACAGCATAGAGAAAGACAAGATTTAATATAATATGTGGGAACTTATAGACAAAAGACCATTATCCATAATTCATGAATAACTTCTAAATTTTGAGGGATTTATTGCTTTTAAGTAACACAACAATTTCAAATACACAAATGAATAATTCACAGAAAAACAAATTCAAACTAACGAAGAACTTGAGAAAAATTTATGTAATCTTATATTCAAATTGTAAGCATTAGTGTGAAACTTTGCTCTCTTTACAAGAGCGTCAGGAAAGAGTGTTTCCTAGCTCTTCTCCACTGAAAATTGAGGTGCAAATGAGTACTCCTAGAGCCATATTAGCCTTAGAGTAGCATTTCTCTCTCAAAGAAAGCAGAGCTCCTTAGGAAAACAACATCTCCAGGTTTCAGTTAAGAAATGTTTAGCATGTCCTGTCACTGTAGAAAGCTAACAAAAATATGAAATCATCACAAAAGGACACATAAGCCCACTGAAAAGGAATCCTTCTACCTAATTGCAGAAGTATGAGCCACAAAAAGAATAATGACTGAAAAAAATGAAGGGTATCAGATTTTCAAAAAACATGAAATCAAAAACAAATTGGCCCTTTCAAAACCCAAAGTAAAATAAAAGATCTGATTTATTAACACTGAGAGTTGCTGAGACATCAATTAGTTACTCAAGAAATCATAAAGGGAATAACTCAAATATGCATATACCCTTTTGTGAATTATATTTCAGGGTAACTAAACAGTGGATCAAAGAAATTTCTTCAGAAGAATCCAAATTAAAAAAGAAAATGATACAAGTAGAATTTTCCAACTCTGAATGACATAGTGGATCTAAAGAAGGATTACTAATGGATGTAACATCATTAGACTGATGGGAGCTTTACAATGAATAGATCAGATTGACATCACTAGAACTCAGTGATCAATGGCAACAATAACATAAGACAATATGTTACATACCTAATTAAGTGATTAATTAGAAAATATGCACTATTACCTGTATATGAAAAGTTCTTTCCTTAAAGACTTGAAACTCAGTGTTTATCATAGCTCGTAATTTTTACCAATATGTAATACAACAACCATTGGTAATTCCTTGTCACCTTGTCTGTAATTCAGTGTTGCTTGTATTATTCTTGTGCTACTTTGTAAATGGCTGTCTGTTTATTACTATGTTCTCGTTCTTTTATTTTTAAAATAAAAAACTTGAACCTCAATCTGGTATACATGAATGGGATTATTTAAACATCGAAATGAAATTAAGTGAGGTAATGCAAGCATAGGTATTCATTACCTTTATTCTTTCTTTGTTGTGTGTGTCTTACTTCCTCATTGGTGGGACAAAATATTTTACACCCACAAGTTAAAGGAGGAGAGGGTTATTTCCTCACAGCCTGTAGAGGCTTCAGTCCATAGTCAGCTGGCTCCAAGGCAGGGCGGTGTGGCAGAGTGGTGTTGCAGAGGAGAAACAGTCTATGGCTGGGCAGGCAGTTAGTTCTACCTTCCTTTTTATTCAGTACAGGCTACAGATCATTTCTACCCACACACAGGGTGAAGCTTCCCATTATCCCCATCCAGAACTATGCTAAGCCAATAAGTGGACTAACCCATTTTTCATGCACCCTAGATCTAGCCACCTTTGAAAATCCCCACCTGTGAGAGCATGAGGCTTTGGGAGGGTATCTGAATACAAGCCATAATAGTGTGAAGATGACATTTTTCATTAGAATAGTTTTTTAAAAGGAAACATAGAGAAATATACTAAATGAATGTTTAAAAATGGGAATAAATATGGAAACTGCCTGCACAGAAATGAAGAGATAAATCATGAGATAAGAGAAACCTTCAAGAGGATAAGACAAGAGAGAGGAAAGCTAAGGAAAAGCTACTGGGAAACCCCACATTAATATACCTTAGGAGGAAAGGAGCCAATGAAGGGAGCCCAGAAATATTTGAAACAGAGATGCACCAAGAAGCGAGGTATACCACAGGTCTTTGGGAGGAAGGAAGGAAGTCCAACTTGAGAGAGAAGGAAAAAACACATGGTTATCAATTTTAACTAGGCATCTTCCAGCGAATACAATAGGAAAAAAAGACGCTGAGATTCGAGGACCTCAGACTTGTCGGTCAGTAAGAATAGAGAACAGAGAGTGGTGATCCCAGGGAAGAATTGTTCAAACTCATAGAAACAAACGTTCGTTTCATCTCTGTCTAGAACCGAGAAGTGGGCAGCTTCACAGACTCTGATGTGTGGGGATAAACGCGTAGAAGATGAAGCTAGTTCTGTCTGACATGTCAAGAAAGGCCATGTCATTGGCACAGAAATCGCCTTAATCCAGTTTTTATCTCTGGTTAGCAGATTCAAAATCCACAAAATCTGCCAGAAAAGAAAAGGTTGGTGATTTAAATATATTTTAATGAGAATGTAATAATCCTGCACTGAGAAAATATCATTTTGCATTATTCTATCTAATGAGAGCTACAATTAATACGCACTCTACTCCCTAGTTCTGAGTCTTACTACCTAATTCATTATTTTCCTTTCAATTCTTGGAGGATTTCAACTTTGTGTAACTCCTGGGTATAATGCTATAAAACTGGGGATGTAGGTAAGCATTTTAAAAACCTATTGCTGGGCTGAGGAAGTAGCTCAGAGATAGGGCACTCGTCTAGAAATTGTGAGGGCTTGGCCCTGCCAAAGAGGGAAAAAATACATTCCTCCTCCTCGCTTCACCAAGTTTCTCTTAAAGCCACCGGTTGTTTGCTCAACACATTTCATTTATATACAGTGTCCCTTACCAAACCTCCCAGGAATGAAATACAAGTTTCATACTGTTAAAACCAAAAGGAAAAATTAATTCCCAACATACTTTCATGTATACTATACAAGGGAAGGTATACGTGGCCAGAGAGAAATGTTGGCAGGATTTTTACTGACACATCATTAGTGCCTCTAAATGAGGAGAACATATCTATTAATAATTAGAGAAATCTCATACAGGGTGAGGTCATCTACTATGGGCTGAAGCACTATTCCTGTAAAATGAAACAAAGCATTGTATTTTTGGCAGCAGTATAGCTTACCAGGAGTTCTAAATAATGCTGCTTCCAAAGGCAAAATAAAGAATTCCAGAAGGTGGCGTGCAGGCGAGCTTTGCATATTCTCAGATTGGCCCACAGTCTGTGTCACACAGGAGAGGACTGCTTTGTTGTGTCAACAAAGGACATGAACCAGTGGAAAGGACCAACTTTTCTATATTTTAGGGTGTTTCGTGGATTATGAGTGAGTGTGTTTTGCCAAGTAGATTGAAGCAAAAGTGGGGAAAACTAAAGATAAAAATAAACTTCATTATGAGATAAGAATAAATGCCAAAAGATTCATATTCCGCAGTAAATATTTGTTAGGACCAAGTTAACACCATAGAGTGAAATGTCTTAACATTAGCAGTTTTCCAAATATTGATCACAGCCCAAACTTTTGGGTGCTGCTTATCTTCAAGCTTTGTAAAAAAGAGAATTACCCTCAGGCCACAAAGCTTCTTCACAAAAATTCAAAGAACTGATCCCCGTATCACACAACCAATAAGTACCAGAGATACTTGTGTTTCCATAGGTAGGTAAGTGAAGAAGGAGAACTGCAATTATGCAAAAGACTCGCCTTCCTATTACCTATATACTCTTGATCAAGTTATAGCAAATATTTGCAGCCATCCTTTCCTCCCATAAAAAAAGGAAAAAATAGCTACTTCACTTGATGAAATTAGTGGAAGGATAGAAGCACTCCCGTCTACCAGTTCTTCAGCAGAAATGCTTGGGAGTATTTATGTTTCTTCAAGAAGTGACTATCTTTCCCATTGCCTTTCCACAGAATAATTAACTTGGAAATAATTTTGTTCAATCAGGTTTCACATTTTATGAATTCTACCTGCTTCTAACAGAGTTTTCTAAAAAAGCATATGCTTTCTTTACCTTTGATAAATGAATTGTATTTATTTGTGCCTGTTTGTATTGGGTGTTGAACCAAGGACCTCGCACATGCTAAGTAGGTATTCCATCAGTGAGCTGTATCCCCATCTCCCAAAACATCTTAAACATGACTTTCTGATGGTTTCCTCTTGCCTCTTTTAGAGTCTTTTAAATTTAATTAAATCTATAAGTAGCTATATGCAATGGAAAGTAGCAGTAGGAATTTAATAGGCTATTAAGAGAATGATTTGAGACTACATGTTTTTCCGGGGACAATAAAGTAATTCCCTGAAAGTTATCATTGAAAATACCTCTGAGTATGAAAAGCATGGTTTCATAGCTGCATCTGAAAGGAAAGTTCTCCACAAGAAAGCATTCTTTAGCAGTATTCACAGAATGCTCTCCAGTGGTCCATTTTGCTCTGAGTGGCCTGTACTGCTGTAAGCAACACCATAGGAGAGGGGCTTACAAACAGCGGTTTCCTCATGGTTCTAGAGGCTGGGAAGTCTAAGACCAGTGTCCTGGTAGATCCGAGGTTTAGCGAGAGCCTGCTTCCTGCTTCATAGGCAGCAGTCTTTCCATTATGGCGCCATGTGAGGGAGGCGCAAGTGAGCTCTGCTGGGATTGTTTTAAAGGCACTAATATCATTCACAAGGACACCACCCTCGTGACCGATCACTCCAAAGGGCCCATCACTATCGCCTTGCAAGTTGTTTCAATATATAAATTTTGAGGTAACACAAATAGTCAGTGTATAGAAATCCTACGCCAATCATTTAGGCTAAGTAAAATAATATTTTCATGTGTATATACCTTGCCTCCCAACCATTGATAACACAATAACTGAATATCATCTTTAATGTGTGATTCTAGGTTTCTATGTTTGTATAACATTTTGTTTAACCAATGGGACTGTTCCTGCAATAATTTCATATATATATATATATATATATATATATATATATATATATATATATGCATATATAGCTATGTATACTCATGGGGACTTTTTTTTGTACTTTTTTTGGAACCCATGACCTCACACTTGCCAAGCAGGCACTTGTTCCACTGAGCTATATCCCCAGCCTTAGGTATATCTATTCATTCTGTCTCCACTTTCCCACTTCCCTTTCCCCCATCAATTCACACTAATCTGACTTTTCCCCTACTAATCCACTCATAGACTCTTTCCCAAGATAACTAATAATTTCCTGGAAACTAAATCCAATAGGCAGATTCCGTTACTCCCCTTCTTCCTGCCCATGTTACTAGACACAGTTGGCTATTCTCTACTACTTGAAGGGTCTTTTTTGACCTACATGACCAAAATAGACTATAACTGTTTCCAGTTTTGCAATGCTGCATATAGTAGTCATGATTCTCCAGAAAAACATAAGAAATAGGGTAAGACTCTCAATCTTAATTCATAAATCACACCCATTAATGGAAAGTTAAATGGATTATTTAGGAAGTATTGGCTTTTGCATTTATTAGGAGTAATTTGTCCCAATATCTATAAGCTGGAGACCCAGGAGAACCTAATTCTAGTCTCAACTGAAAAGCCTTAGAACCAGAGGCACTCCCAAAGTAAATTCCAGTCTAAACTGGATCTCAGTTCAAAGACAGATAGACAGAGAAAATTATTACTTGCCCAGTCTTTTGTTCTATTTAGGCCTCCCATAAAAATAATGAGCCCCATCCACTTGGAGAGGGCAATTTGATTTATTAACTTTACTGATTTGTTAATCTCATCCAGAAACACTATAATAGAAACTACCACAATGATGTTTACCCAACTATCTGGGTAACCTGTAGCCCATTCAAGTTGATAGATAGAATGAGTTATCACACAACACCAGTTACTCAATATTATTTCCCAGTTCCTCATTTCCAAGAACTCAAATTATTCCCATAATTTTCAAATTAGTCCTAGGTTTTCTTCTCATCTCTTCTCACTCTCTTCCTGATGCCATGTGTATGTCAGCTGCACATGTATGTGTACACATATTCACACATAAATTCACACACATGCCTTCACATGTATAGTTTACATTATACATGCACATATGTGTGTGTATATATATATATGCCAGAATTTAAAAATTTCACAAAGTAATAGTTTATAATAGCTTATGAGTCTGTGTGGTTCTTTCTGATACTTTCTATCCCACTATGCCATATTCCTTTCTACTCATTTTTAAATATTGGTTTTAACCCACTAAAATGATGTAATAATGCTAATGGATTGTGATTCACAGTTATAAAATCACTGCTCTTCCCGTGACTTTCGATATGATTTACAGGCTAAAGATTCCTAAATTTATCACTCTCCTTAGCTCCAGACTTGTAAATCCAACTGCCTTATCGCCACTTTATACGAAATGAAAATGTGACTTCTTAACAATTGAGGTCTATGTTTTGCTCACAAATCTTTACTTTTTAATTGGCAAGTGACACACCTTAGGCCATTGTGAAGCTGCGTTCCAATGTCATCTTTAACTTCTCACCCAGAGTTACTCAGCAGCAGCTTCATTCCACTGTCTTCAGAGAGTTGCAAAGAGCAAAGTCTGTCCAACTTTCCCATGGGTCAAGAGCAAACACGCTCCACTCCCATAGTGTTGTGAGTCTGTTCTTGCCACCGTTACCTCTCGATGACTATCGGAGCTCAGCTGAGAGCTGTATCTTTTGTTTTCCAAATTGCCAAGTCTGACGCAGCCCTCACCAAACATAACTTAGAGGAACGAGAGTAAGCTGGCGGCTACAGAAGAAAAGCTATAGTGGACTCTGAAGGTCTTACCCTGAATCTGCAGCTGCTGGATAATTCACTGAGATACGTTATCATACTTCTGTGGAGACTGGACTGTCTGCCTCCACTTCCCCTCTACTCTCGGTCTCTCTCTCTGTTGACGCTGAAAGCCTACACCTTTCTGCTAGCAGGAAGTTCCTTTGCTTTGACCAAATTCCCACAGCTGAGGCAAGAAGGAGGCAGGACAGATGCAAGTTTAATGATTTTTAAAGCTCCTATGAGCAGATGAAACTAATCTACAAGCAGGTAAGACATACAGGTGTCTGGGACAAAATGAATTGGAAAGCAGCCATAGCTAAAGGGGTTTTCAGGATACTGAAAATATCCCATGTGTTGATGTGGCTCAACAGGCATATAAGTATGTTACAATTAATTGAGATACACATCTGAGCTTTTCTAACTAGTACATGTTTGTAGTACATAACATTTATATTCATTGTGGAGATTTAGTACATGTACATAATACGCCTTAATTCATTTTATCATTCCCTGCCTTTCCTCCCTTCCCCCTCCCTTGATCTCCTTTCTTTTCTAACACATTTTGGTGTGTCCCTGTTACAACTCAATCCAGAGTGACCGTACCAAAGTTGTGAAAAACCTTGTCATCATTCTATGCCATATTAGTAGTTATAAACAATTTAAATAGTTAAAAGAATTATGTTTGTTCTTGTGGTAAATTTCACCATTAGAAAACCTGAACTCTAAAGTATTTATAAGACAAAGTGACTGTAAAGGATTTCCAAAATGAACAGTTCAAACAGCAAACTTCAAAGTAAAATGCTAAAGGTTGCAGTGATTCTGTAAGAAAAATGTATTTAATATATTTAAAGTGTTTCACAGAAATAGTTAAAGATATATTTGTACATTTATTTAATATTTTCAAGAATAATATTTTCATTAACACTTTTAGGAGAAGAATATATTCCAATCCTTTGCATACATTTAAGAATTATTTTCTATTTTAGGGGATCTTACATAAAACATTTATTTCTGTATATTGAAGAATTGATGTTTAAACAAATTTTCTTGTTGAATTACCTCTTAGGGGATTTATCAGCTTTGCGTTGAGAAGACTGACTTTACAAAACTACATCGTGCTATGGCTGAGCAAAAATTAAAGACAAATTACATTAAGGTGATCAGCAACAGATAGCAGGAAAGCTGGGGAGGACAGAAGAAAGAGAACACTTTTAAGAGAAGAGAGACCACAGAGAAAGACAAAAGCCAAAAGAAAGATCTTAGACACCATCCTATACAACAGTTGAAAAATTCAAAAACAAGTGTAGAGGTATTTCTTATATACATATATTTTTATTCATATGCTTTGACCAACAGAAAATTCATACAGGAAATAAGACTGTGAATTATTCAACTTAGCACTCAATGAAAATAAGTAGCTCTTGGGCTGTTGATAATAGAAAGACTTTTTCTTCCACAGACAGGGCTTCTGCTTCTTGCAGATACTACTTCTCATCTGCGGGGAAACTCCAGCGGCAGCCAGGAGCCCACATTTTCCTGTCGGGGCAGATGCAGAGTTGGTTCTGTTCTTTCCTTGAGAGAAGGGTTATGATTCAGCATTTTCTGATATTTCTGTTCGTTCACAGTCCTCTCTCCGTCTCCCTCCTCGCACCCTCCCCGCTCAGTTTGCACTCGGCCTGGCAGTCCTCTTGCTTGCTGTATAGTGCCAGGTCGCATCTGGACTTCGTGTTTCTGTTTCCTGTTCCCCTTGTGAGGCTTGTGTGGCATTCAAGAAAATAATGGGGGGAATTCCGCCTCTCACATCAGTCATGGCAAACTGTGCGGGGAATTTTAATGAAAGCATAAAGTGCAAGGCTATTAGTTTTATCCTTAAATTAAAACTTCTTGATTAAAATAAAAGAGACTCCTAGGGAGAGAAAATAATCCCATTTAAAAATAACCAAGCAAACCAAAAACCTTTTAATGTTAGAATGGACGTATGACAGGAGGAAAATCTCTGAATGGAAGACATGATCTACAAAATCTCCCTAGTCTCTCCCAGGTATTAGCACCTCCCCCACCAAACCGTCCCCAGGAGGCCACTCCTCCTTCAAATCTCCGTTTCCAAGTGCACTTTCCTCTCTTCAAAATCAAGATTCAAATGTATAAAAGGGGCTCAGGGAGGAAAAGGTTCTCCATCAGCTGAGCTTTATATGCACCAAGGGATAAAGTTAGAGGAAGTGTCCTAAGAGCCCAGAGAACGAGCTAGGAGAGAAGGAAGGGGTCAATGCACAAGGACCTGCAGATTATGCTGGTGATTCGGGATATTTTAATGAGGCTTCTGCAGCCAGTTGTCAGGAAAAATAAGGTAGCAAAGAGTTGAATTGTTCATGCTCTCTGAAAATGTGCTGACGCATGATGCTGGAAAAGTTTTAGAGGACTGATGAAGCTGACCCACCATCCCTCCAAGGGAACCGGCTGTCTTTTCAGTGGAAGGTGGCAAAGCTGTTTGACCAGGAACGGAAACTTCTCACCCAGAGAGGAAATACACAGCCCTCTGTCCTCTGCAACCCCACATCCCAGTAGCTCAAGAGTGATTTATTTCTTCCCAGACTTGCTGTCCCTGTTTCTCAGTTGGGAGGCTCAGCAGCATCTCAAATGATCAATCAATCCATCCATCAGTCACACTGAATTAAAAGTTGCCAAATCAAAATTCTATTCCCCTGCAGAACTGGGACAAAATTTTTTCCAGTAGCAACTTTATTTTAAAGATTAAGGAATCTCTCACTAAATTAATTATACCAAGAAAGAGCAAAGGGCACAGAGCACCATGCTTTTGAAAGTGACAATTTCTAATCCTGCGGTACTTCGTGTGCTACCATATGTGCCCATAGGTGGCTCACTAAGTCTGAAAAGCCACCCTCCCCCCAGAGACCCATGGATCAATGTTCATTTCTAATAAAGTATGCAGCCAGCTTTGCTCATATTTTCCGTTTTTATTTTTACTAGCACGTTTGCAGGACATAATGATCTTTCCCCATGGGGCGCTGGTCCACGCACACGCACGGTCCTTCACCCTCACCCTCTCTCCCGCTGTGCTCTGTGTTTGTATCTTGTTTTTACACAGAGAAGAAACCACGTGATATTTAAGCTTGTGGATCTGATTTATTTTACTTTGAATTATGGTCTCAAGGTGAGACCATTTTTCTACATAAGACTCAAATTTATCCCTCTTTAAGATGGAGTGCCCCACCAGGTGCAAACGCCACATTTTCATTGTACATTTATGTGTCGATGAACAAACAGGTCACTTCCCCGCTGTACGTAGCTATTATCAATTATGCTGCTATAAACAGAGGTACACATGGATCAGTGCAAAGTGCTGTCTTTTGGGAAAATGCTCTCAAGGGGAATAGCTTGGTGAAATGGAACTTCTGCTTCTGGCTTTTTGAACAATCTCTGTACTGATTTCTATAATGGTTGTACTTGTTTATATATATTCTCACTAGCACTGTAGAAGGGTTCTCTTTTCCCCTCAGCCTTGCTAACATTTGTTATTATTTGATCTCTTGATAATGGCTGTTCTTTCTGGACTAAGATGAAATCTCAGTGTTGTTTTAATTCATATTAAACTGTGAAGCCAGATTTGCTCACTTTTATGTTCCTTTGGTCCAAATTGTTCTCCTCCCTGTAACCCAGCCTGCCAATCTGGTTTTGACTTCCTGACTTTTCTCCTTCCTGGCCCTTACATTCACCTCTCAGCTCTGATGGGAGATTCTGCCACTGATTCCCGCTCCCTTATCAGACATGAGTCACAACTTGTCACCATATAATGGCCCTCACAGATGTGCAGAGAACTAGGAACTACACCAGTAGTGTGCCCATGGCTCTGAGTTGCCGTGTAAATCTTACAAGTTCCATTGTACCCCTCCTGGAGTGTCTCAGTCTTGAAGTTTTAGTGCCCATTTGAGTTTGTTTCCTTTCCCTCCATATCCACCTCCTCCTCTGACTGCTGCCAGATTTCTAGCATTTCCAGGAAAAGCGATGGGTAAGAAGTGAATAAAGGATTTTATTGCATTTCTTATTTTAAAAATAGTCAAAGCATAGAAGCATCACTATTCCTCTCCCTATCTGCTACACCTCTTCCCACTCTATTTCTGCAAGAGCCAATGGACAGTTTCTTTCCCTGGTGCACAATCAAAAGAATAAAATATGATACAAAGTGGACCCTGGGAAATTCTTAGTGTCATATTTGTATTTTGTTTCCATGTTGAATTTCCACTTCTTTGTATTATTCTTGAAAATATATAGATTCTCCTTGACCTATAATGGAATTACATCTTCTTTTTCCTTTTTTTTTTTCCTTTTATTGTCTTTTAGAGACAGGGTCCCGCTATGCAGTTCAAGTTGGCCTTGAGCCCACTTTGTAGCCCAGGCTGATCTTGAACTCACAGTGATCCTCCTGCCTCAGCCTCCTGAGTGTTGGGATTTGAGGCGAGTGCCACCAGGCCCAGCAATGGAATATAATGAGTTGAAAATATTTTATTTTATTTTATTTTTTATTTTAAAGAGAAAAAACAGCCGGGAGGATTGGTTCAAGTTTGAGACCAGCCTTGACTACAAAGTGAGTTTAAGGCCAGCCTGAACAGCATAGCAAGACCCTGTCTCAAAAAGCAAGAAAAAGAGAGAGAAAAAACAATAACAAAATAACAGTAACAAAGACAAAAATAAAGCAATACAAAACAATAAAATGATTGAGTTTTCTAAAAAATGATATGAAATTAACAATAGTTGTTATATTACATATTATTTTCAGTGAAGTTTTGCTCAGATTACCAGATGTAAGAATGCAAGATTGATCCAACAATCAAAGAGAATAAAAAAGTTAAAAAAAATAGAAATGATACAGAGCTTCACTAAACAAGATGGTATGAATTCACCAATGATTGTTATATTGCATATTGTTGTCTTCAAATTAGTTGTTTAGATTACCACATACAAGTATGGAAAATTGGTCAAAAAATTTAAGCATTAACTATTTCTTTCAATAAACCTATACACACCAGCAGTACAATTATCCAACTATCCTTGTGTGTGTGTGTGTGTGTGTGTGTGTGTGTGTGTATATATATATATATATATATATATATATATATATTTCCCTTTCCTTTTTCCTTCCTTTCTACTCTCCCTCACCCAGTTGTTCCTTCCCTTTGAACAATTTCTTTCCCTTTCACAATATCTACTGTACCTTTTAGGTTTTACTTACTCTTTCAAGTTCTTATAATAGGGAGACAATATGATGTTTATACATGTGAGTCTGATTTATTTCAATTGTGAGTATGGTCTCTACTTGCATCCATTTACCTATAAAAGCCTCAAGTTTAAAATTTTTATAGCTGAGTAATACTCCATTGTATGAAAGCACCATGTCTTCTTTTATCTTTTCCTCAGTTGATGGGCATTTGGGTTGTTTCTAAGATGTAGCTGTGACAAATTGTGCTGCTATAAACATGGGTACACATAAATTGCTGTGGTATGATGTTTTCAGTTTTTCTGGAAGAATACCCAGAAGAGGAATAGCTGGGTTAAGTGGGACCTCTAATCCTAGTTTTGTGAGGAATCTCCACACTGATTTTCACAGCAGTTTCACCAGTCCATACTCCCACCAACAGTGGAAAACAATTCCTTCTTCCCCAACTCCAGCATTTGTTATTGGTTGATTTCTTGATGATAACTCATTCCTGGAGGCAAGTGTTACCTTGATACAATAACCAGAGAAAGACCCAACCAATAAAGATAACTACAGTCCCTTTCCCTAATGAATATAGCTGCAAAAATTTTCAATAAGAAGCTAGCAAACAGAATATAGTAAATCATCAAGAATACTATACATTATGATTAAGTGGGATTCATTCCAGGAATACAAGGATGGTTCAATATACGCAAATTAATTAATGTAATACACCATATCAATAGAGCCAAAGACAAAAATGTCACATGATCATCTCAATAGATGCAGAAACAACTTTTTACAAAGTCTAACACTTATTCATGATAAAACCTCACAGAAAAGCTGAACAGATGGCCTTTACTTCACTCTGATGAAAGCCATCTATGACAAACCAATAGCCAATATAATATTAAATGGACAAAAACTGAAAGCTTTCACTTTAAAATCAGAAACAAATCAAGAATGTCTGCTGTCAGCACTCCTATTCAATATAGTGCTGGAAACATTAGTCAGAGCAATTAGATGAGAGAGAAATAAAAGGAATAATGAAAGGAAGAAGTGAAATTATGTTCTTTTTTTTTTTTTTTTGGCGGTACTGGGGATTGAACTCAGGACCCTGCGCCTGCTAGGCAGGCGCTTATTCCACTGAGCTATATCCCCAGCTGAAATTATGAATTATTACAGATGATATGATACTCTACACAGTAGACCCTGAAAACTCCAAACAAAGATTTGTAGATTTAATAATCAAATTCAGTAACACAGCTGGATACAAAGTCAACATTTGAAAATATTTTAAGTCAAAAATGTATGCAATATATCTAACCTACCAAACAGTATAGCTTAGCATCCTAGTGTAGTACAAATGCATCCCATTTCTACCTGGTTGACTAGGAGCTATAGCTAGATGGCGCTGCACAGCCTTGCAAGAGGATCGTCATATATTACTTCTCAGAAAAGATCAAACTTCAAAATAAGAAGTGGAGAACAATTCCTTCTTCCCCAACTCTACCAAAAGCAAATCACTTTTGCACCATTATGAAGCTGAAAATTGTCAAACAATTGTAAGTCCCTTGCTCTTGTAACTATTTACTATTTATATTGAAACAAATCATTGTACTTAACCATTGAGTGTTTATGTGGGAAATTAGAACAAAAATACAATTAAAGGTATATATGAATATTTTTCACTTAGTATTTAATATGTATAGTATGTGCCAAGAATTTACTAAGTACTGTGAAGTAAAATTATGAATAAGAAAAATCATTTGTATTCAAATTAATCAAAATAAATTAATTTATGTTTTAGTTATCTAAGTAATTATAATTATATACAATAAAGCATTATGAGATTTTGGAGAAGACAATAACTAATTTGGACATATTGGAATAAGAATAGCAAGGGTTATTCAACAATCACATGAAATTTTGTATATATAATTAAGTTATACAATGAAGTCTATCTGACTCTACTTCTTTAAAGTTCATAAATTTATATAATTAAAAGAACAGCAAGATGTGTGACTGTGTTGCCCTGAGAATGGATTGAAAAGGAGATTTTAAGGATAGAAATAAATTAAAGCAAACAGCCAAGACATCAGGCTTCTATTTGTTATGTTAAAGAGATGTGTATATTGTCTTTTACAGCAAGACAAAGAATACTGACCAGAGGAATCTATTACATAGGACCCTGGCCAAAGAGTAAAGTGACAGCCTATTCTCAGCCCTGCAACAAGTATCCTTTCCAACCTTGAGTTAGTCTCCTAACTTTTGGTTTAAGAATCCGTCTAGTCCATCAAAATTTGGTTTATGTCTCCTTAATGTGGAGCCATCATTACGGTTCTACCTTCAGCATGCACTCTTTTTTATAATCAAAAATGAAAAATACGCATGCAAATGTTTTTGCCCAGATTCACACATCCAGTTCCAGAGCTCAAAGTCCAAGTCTGTCACATGAATAGTGATACTAATCAAGTTACTAGAAAAATCAGAGTTCATTCCAAACTTTCATGATGAAACCTGTGGGGCAGATTGATTTCTTTTTTAATTTTAAAAAGAAGAAAAGAAAAATAAAATGATTTCAAAACAAGATTATAGGAGGTACCAATGATTAATACATTGTGTATGATCTTCAGGGTAGATTCACAGGGTATAAGGTATAGACATGAGATTGTCCAAACAATATTAAAAGAAAATCTTTCAATGAACTAAGCAATGTAACTATCTTCACTAGGAAGGTTGATTTTCAAGTTATGAGTTTTGAAAACAAACAAAAAAGTTATGAGTTTTGATATTTCATGTTTTAATAGCAACAGTTTTCAAAGTAAACAAATTTATAGAGAAAAATAGAACAGATGGCCATGAAAGGGGATTGTATACAGCAAAAAAGTATGAATGAAAGACAAATAAAAGCAGAGGTTTTGTTTACTTAAAAGGCAGAGAGAGCAGAAGAAAAGGTCAAACATCAATGTCACCTCACTGTCAGCCCCACACGATGCTCTGGAACTAAAATGACTGATCAACATTGTCCCACAGTGACCCAAAATGTCCTTGAGATATAGGTATCCTTACAATACTCACAGGTTGCATTAGATTGGAGCAAATACCTTTGTGAAAAACATTCTTTTGGTGTTTTCCTTGTCATACGCCTGTGTGTGATCATTCGTATGTCCTCTGTGCACAGCCAGTCTATTCTCATGCCGAGCTTGGCTACAATTAGAATGATTCATTAATATTGTGAATTACAAACCCAGACAGAAAACGATTCTGACTAATAAAACGCAGTCTCTGTAGCCACATTCAAAAGATCACCCAGGACGGGGCTTAGAGCTCTCCTTCATGTCTCTTCCTTGATTTATATTGCTGCGTGCTTCACGCTGATGGAGCCAACAAATCACGAAGCAACAAACACTCTAGAACTTTTTCTCTGGCCATAACTATAGTTTGGGATCTACAACCACATACCCAGTCCATGTAGCTCCAGGATTGCTATACTCTTGGAGTCATTCTTAAAATGCTTGCACTGAAACTGCTGGCAAAAGTTACTGCCAGTTCAGGACTTCAAGTTATCTTGAAGCATGTATATTTTTGGAAAGGGCCCAGAACCACCCCAAGTCACTTAACACTGTTGAGGAAGTGAGGACATGGAAGAAGGGACGCAAATGCATGTGCTTCAGACTATATAAGTAAGCATTTTATACTGCAGTTAAAGGGCTCTCCTAGAGATGAGTGAGACCCTAAGGACAGAGTGGATACAAAGGTGGCCCTTTCTCCACTCTGGAGAGCTTCAGAAATAAGGCACAGACCAAGCATATATGTCAGAGGCACTCTGAGAATAGACACAGATGTTGGAAGTCAGATTTTCAAGCTACAGCTGGTGTTGGTGGGGTGAGCAGGCAGGTAGATGGCAAGAGTGTGCGTGAAGAGGACCCGCACCAGGCAAGGGAAAGGCAGCTGGCACAAGTCATGTGTAGTCACAATGACAGGTATGGAGATTTCTCAGAATGCCCAGGTCTCGCTGTTTTGCAGGTGGACACTTTCGAAAGGTTGGACATGTGGATTTTGCTCACCGGACTTCATATTACTCTTGCTGTTGCTCTTGCTGTTATGCTGACAGGCTGGAGAGATGAGCCTGAAAGAAGAACAAGAAGCTTTTCCCTGAATATTTGTTACATGGTGCATGATTTATTTTAAGAAACTGCAATTGCATTATATAGAATCATTAGCTGTATTTTAAAAAAACCAATGCTCTCATCATTATGTGGATAAAAGGTTCCTGTGTGCTGCCTAGATGATATGTCTGTTATGGAACACTGCTTAAAAATACTAAAGAATGACAGGGATATAGCTCAACGGCACAATACCTGCCTGGTAAGTGCAAGGTCCTGAGTTTAATTCCTGGTAGCAAAAAAGAAAAAAAAAAAAATCCTAAAGAACTAAAGAAGCATGACTGTAAGAAAACACCAGCATAAAACCATAAAGAAAATAAATAAAACTAACTGCAGCTACCCCACGTCTTACAAGTAATGAAACAGATTTAGTTGGGTTACATAGCTTGTGTGGGGGTCTCACTTCTGACAAGACACTGGTTTGTTCTCTTGATTTCAACTTCAGGTGTTTAATCATTATGCTCAATGTCTACTCAGAAGAACTTAGCACTAAAAAAATTTCAAGAACTGCTGTGGAGGAAATTCAGTGTCCTCTATGAAAGGATCAGTCTCAGTGTCGTGGCTTCAGCATGCTTCCTCATCCCGCCTGGCATGGACCCAGCAGGTAACGACAGAACAAAGGAATGGAATCAACTAGAAACAAGTCCCAGTAAAAGTGCCACCTGTCTGCTGCCCCCTGCTCCCCAACCTTTTTGTCACCAGAGACCAGTCTCATGGAAGACAATTTTCCACAGATTGTGGTGGGGGTGTGGTTTCAGGTATTGGATTCTTATGAAGAGTTGTATCCCAAATCCCTGGCATTTACAGTTCAGGGTAGAGTTCCTACTCCTATGAGAATCTAATGCTGGTATTGGTCTGACAGGTGACCTAGCTTAGCATGCAGCAGCTTTTCTCCACCACGCTCCTCTGCCATGATGTTCCTTCTTTAGATGTAGCTTACCATGGATTGAATCCCCCAAAACTGTGAGCCAGTCCAAAGCTCTCCTCTTTTCAGTTGTGGTTGTCACGTTTTATGTCCAGAAACACAAAAGTTGACTAATACATTTTTGTTTATAAAGTTGTTGAGAGGGTCATTAGCTATATATAATATTTACGTCTACGTGATCATTTCAAATATATTATATCTCCTTCCATTTCATCATGTCAAGGCTATATAATTAATCTGCTCATCTCTATCTCAACAATTCCAAATATTGAGTAGACGAGAGTGGGTGAGAAGTATGGACATTAGTCATTTATCCATGCCTGGATGCTTTTGCATTTTAAAGACACAACATCCATATGATTGACTTTTCCTATTCTATCAGGATATTTTCTTATAAATCTCAATCCAACCATTAAAAAAAAACAAAAATAAACTTGAAAATATGCTCAATGTTTTTCCTCTGGCATGTTTCCCAGGCACTTCATGTATATTTTATATACCAGCATCAGAAGTTAAAGGAGACCATTATGCAGTGCTATAGCATTCAATCAATCATTTCCTTTTTCCCTGTGCTTCTACCTGCCTTTTGAAATATTTGATTACTCATTTTCTTTGATTCATACCAATAAACACAAAAACTCATTCACACACTCTTAGTCTCAAAATATGTAAAATAAAATATGGGTTAGTAGTGTTCTGTATGATTTATTGACAAATACTCATGTAGCTATCATGAGGTCCAAATTATTAAATTTCTCAAACTGACATCTTATTGATTAAATCAAATGCAATGCGTTCTAGCACTATGCCTCTAAGTATATATAAGTATATATATAGCACTATGCCTCTAAGTTATCAAAATTAATTGAAAAATCAAGTGGCTGGAAACCACATATCGTCTGTTCTCTAGCTTCCAACAAAACACCTCTTAATCCCTCTAGTCCCACTATTTTGAGCATCTCAAAAATGCTTTTCCTCATGTCTTAACAAGGCTATTTACAAAGATCAAAGCTCTTAGGTAAGTTGCTAGGTATTAAGTAAACTAGGAACCAAGTGTGGAAAAATGCTTGCATCTCACAAACAGTTCTGCTTCTTTACTCTTAGGTTGACATAGGGTGGTGCATTGCTTTATTTCCCTCACTCTCCTGGGAATCAGAGCTAAATACTGCCTGTATTTGAATCTACTACCATGTGTGGAACTGGCCTTAAAATAGTTCCTTTTATTCCCTACGCTCAACCCTCTTTTGACTGCTTCCATTTTTGGTGTTATAAAAGCAAATAGAAGATTTTTTAAAGTTTCCAGTATCTCAATAATTCATCCCTGTCTCAATTCCTGATAGATATAAAACCCTACATATGCATAATGATTCCAAATCCTTAATGAATCTATTCCACTCTTGCATGGAGGGTTTCTTGTGTGGGTGTTGCACCCATACCTGTGACACAGTGTCTGACGGTCTCTCTCAGAGATCCTGGGAGTTGATAGAACCATGCAGCTCTTGGCAGCTATTTGTACAGAGCTCTTCTCAGAGGTAAGCATCTACCTGAACACAAATGCTACTCTCACATGCTTGTTACAAGCTGATGTTTGGAAAATCCTTAGAAATACAGCCCCGGTATTAACTGTTCAACCACCCATCTGAGTGCTGATGAACAGCCACGCATAGTATCTGAGCTGCCCCTGAGAACTGTTGTCCTTTCCTCCTACTTCAGTGCTGTTGGAGATTCTAACCTTCCAAATCTCTGCCCTTTCGGTTTGGAGATTGATGAAAAGTTTGCCTTTCTCCCTGTCTTCCCATATTTGGCCCTGACAAGCCTTTGACATTATTACCGCTGCCTTCCTGAGAACAGAAGCAGCACCAGGGCTATTGCAGTGAAAGCTGAATGCTGAGAAGTCTCTGCAGAGCGTCATCTAGCCAAGCACATGCCCAGGACTCCTAAGAGGCAGTGGTGGTAGGAGTCTGTGGGAGTCAATTTATCCATAAAGAGGAGAGAGGTTTGATTTACATTGTAAGAACCCATTTCTAGAAGTAGTTTTGGTTCATATGATGTGAAATATGACTTTGAAAAAAGTTTAGTTGTCTATTCCTGCCAAAAAATAAGAGGATTTCCTTGAGATATTGAAAGTCCTGATCAGTGAAACAAGAAGGTGGATTTTTCTTCTTCTGCTTTCTCCTCAGATACCATAATACCATGACTAGTATAACTGCAGCTTTAAATTATATCAAAATCCCACAAAGACTTTTGGGGAATATTGAACCCAAGGCCTCACACCTGCTAGGTAAGTGCTCTACCACTGAGCCACATCTACAATCCTAGTCAAGAATTTTTGGAGACAAGATCTCACTATGTAGCCCAGGTTGACCTTGGATTTGAGACCCTTTAACCCTAGGTTACCAAGTGCTACTATTTCAGGCATTTGCCACCTTTTTAGTGGCTACAGTCAAGACTACTGAGTATCCACAAAGACATCATATTTTGAATGGAAAAAATGAAAAAAAATACAATGGTAAGCAAAATGATACTGTGCAGATCTTAGAAATAACCCTGAGTAGATAATTGGTCTAAAGAGATGCTTTGTAAGATGGCATATTTTTTAAAAAGTCAAAAACTATTTATTGACAAAGAGCACAGGAAGATCAATATTATTAAAAGTCAAAAAAATTCAGAAGACTGAAGTGACATAGCATCATTGCCAAGGAAAGAGAGTCCCTAACTTTAAAGAGTGTCACTGTGAGCCTAAGTTTACTAATAATTTCTCTGTCCAATTTGAGAAACCAGCACTTAGAAGATTATCAAATCAATGTCAGAGACTGTAAGATAGGGAAAGGAAGGATGAAATGGATTTTCAAAATTTCCATGATTATTCATAAAGGACACATTTGCTATTATCAATATATAAAATAGTTTTTCATTTGGAAGAGCTCTGTGTGACAATACAAACACCATTTTATTTTATTACTGGTGTATTTCCCATGATAGTATCATATGAAACTGACTCTAATGGTTTACAGTCTTTGCTTGTTTAATCTCATTAACACCACATTACAGCATCAGCAGTTTTTTTTTCATTTTAAAGGACAAAAAAACAATAAAAATAAAGCAGAATTTCAAAACAAGATGATAGGAAATTAACAATGGTTATTATATTGCATATTGTTATCCTGAACATGGTTTGCTCAGATCACCAGGGACAGGTGGGCAAAACTGATCAAACAGTACAACACTAATTATTCCTTTCAATGAACCAATAGAAATTAGTAGTAGAGTTATCTTAGCTATCTAGAGTATACACATATCTTTTCCCCTTCCTTCTTTTCCCTTGTCCCCCTTTGCAGTTGTTCTTTCCTTTGGGGAAGTTTCTAAATAGTTTTTATATTTTCAAATATATTCCCAGAAAAGAGCAAACAAAAGCAAACAAGAAAAAATGAGCAACTGAGGTTTTTTTGTATAGCTCCTCTCTGATGAAGTTCAGTCTGCTTTTTTTCTAATTTTTTTCCTAGGGAGCATCTTTACACATTTCCCCTTTCTAATCCAGACTTAGCAAATTCTTGTGCTCCCGCTATTTAATGCTAACTTGGGGGTGGGGAGAGAAGGAATACAAGTATTGAGATCAGACAGACTTGACAGTTTGGAGTTCCTGTTCCAGCTCTGTCTCCAAGAATCAGTTTAAACAAATCCTTTGAAGTTTAAAGGCCCAGCACCTACAATTACAAGAGAAAAAAACAATGCATGCTTCATAAGACGTTGTGGAATCCAGTTAAGGTACCCAATGCATCTAGCTTTATTTCCTCACGTAATAGTTGGTAAGTAATTTACCAATTAATTAAACAATTCATCAATAAATGGTAAATTGTTACAGTAAAAGTAGATGTAGGAATTTTCCCTCAAACTTATGTTGTTCCTTTAACTCACCAAATTTATATGAAGAAGGAACAACTGTTAACTAGTACCTTCTGGGCCTTGCTTGATATCTCTGAAAAACTTAAGTGTGTTACATAGGACCACAATATATGGACAAAGAAATAAGTGAAAATCCTCAAGCTGTTGTATTAACCTTAGTGCTCAGCAACCGCTTCCTCAAAGTATTTGTCTCTATCCCTCTGTGTCCCTCTACTTACTAAATTGTTTAGAATATTACATATGAGTGGGCTTTCCTAGGTCTTACCCACTTTAAAAGACATTAACATCCTCAATGATCCCTTGGTTACATTAGGATCTTGTAGTAGTGAAGTAATGTGTGTAAAATATCCAGGTGAGGAAGACACAGGATAGAAACTCAGGTAAAACTGAGCTAAGGGTTCTTCTCAGATCCCTCACCTCTACGCCACTAAACAAATTACTCTGACCTATAATTTGCTGACTTATACCATTCAATAGACTATTAGTTTCTCTATGCCAGGACCTTGAATTGACAGAACACCACACAGAATTTAGCTCATAATAGACTCTCAACAGAAATTTGTTAGATAAATAGAATGATTTCCCATCATTTTAATTACTATTTGCTTACTAAATTTCACTGGCAACAAAAGGTATAATAGTTATGAAATTACTTTTGCTCTAATTAGATTTTTTTTAAACTTAAGGGTCTCCTTGGAGTCATATTAAACAGATGAGTTTGCTAAACTAAAGAGGGGTTATAAATCATTCACTCCAGGTCCCCAGTGCACTACTAGGCAAAATAAAGTAATGACAGTCTGCTAGTCTTTAGACTGAAAGACAATTCGCTTCATTGACTTGTCAAGTTCAGGGTCCTAAGAACAAAGACGTCCCATACCCACCTGTAGAGATCGTTGACTATAAAGACAGAATTCTACTGAGCAACTTTTGGCAACAGCAAAGAGTGAAACTGGAGGAGTGAGTAGTGCTCAGCTGAAACAATCAAGAGTGCATGGGTGGAAAATGAGGCCACAGAGGTCCCTGGTGCACTGAAATGAAGCAGGTAGACTTAGGAGTCCTGTTCCATCAGCGAAGAAGCAAAGGTTCTGCCTTCGCACTTGGCACCATGATTTTCATCTGAACAGAATCCCTGTCTTGGAAATCTAATTTTGCTCTAATCCATCAAATTTTCAGGTACCACAGGAGGTATTTCCTGGCAACAGTGCCCACTTGTAAATAAATGAATAAACAATTTGTTCTTCGGTGTTCCTTCCCTACTTATAATACCAAATAACATATTAAAATGTTTTTAGGTAAAACTTATCCTAGAATAAATTTAAGTACCATACAAATAGACTTTTGGTGACAAATAGAAGATGAATAATCTAACAGGATTGCAAAAATGTTTCCTTGTTTACAACAGATTTTGTTCAGCGAAAATTCTCAGTGAAGCACTATACTAGCCACCTCCTGCCTATGTTGAAATCACTGTCTGTAATGAGGATAATGTTTTCTTTCCTTCTCTTTACTATATTTATTGCAAATGCAATATTGTCATAACAAAAAAAATACTATTTTCCTTCGTGGTAACTCTATATCTGAGTTCCTAAAAGGTATGATGTGCACTTTGTAGACGACCTAAAGAACCAGTTGTTGGAAGACAGAGGAGAAGCAATTAATCATTTCCATGGAAGAAGGGGTGAAATTGAGAAATGTCTGAGAGGAGAGCTATGAGGAAATATCTTCCCTCTTTCATTGTGTGGAACAAGTTACATTAAAAGTTTTATTTATTGAGAGACAAGAAAGGTTATCAAATATAGAACTAAACTTTGTAAAATGTTCACAAAGAGTGGCAGTGCCATGACACTGGTAAATGTTCATGCTCAGGAGAGTCTGGATGTCCCTGTTAAACAAACACTCGTTGAGTACCTGCTCGGTGCTAGTATTTGAATCTCTATAAACACATAACTTTACAAGATATATGTAAACAAATACTGAGAAGGAACTACACTATAGGCAGTCAAAGAGGTACATACAAGGTAAACAGCCTGAACTCTTAGTTGTAGATATACTGCCACTGCCAAATCACCTCCCCACACCCACCCTACTCCACCCTTCATGTACCACACATCTGGACCAGCTTCGTAATATACATGGGTACGTTGCTCCCTTGCCCTTTCTTTTCCTTGAGCTCACAAGGCCTCACCATTGGGGGGACCAGATGCTTCGCTCTAATTAGCTTTAGAGCCTAAAGGGCAGAGGAGATCACTAAACTGCTTACAGTGTCAGCCCAAGGCCAGAGGCTGTCAATAAGTTTTTGCAGTTCATTTGCAGCCTAGCCCGGAACCTGGCGTTTGGGACCAGAGTATTTTATTTATTCCTTCAAAAGATATTTATTGAGTTCTAACACTGGTAGGCTGTATCCTAGGAGCTGAAAATAAAGTAGTAAAACTAACAAAAATTCTCACCTTTATATGAAATAGAGGTGGAGAGAGGTGAGTTTATTTACTGAAGGTCAAATTAAAAGTCACTGGTAGATCCGGACTTAGCCTCCAAATCCCATAACCCCTAGATACTTCTCCAAGGTTATTGTTTTGCTGCTTGTATGTTGACTTTGAATGCTTGGGATCCTGAAAGTGTGTGTGTGTGTGTGTGTGTGTGTGTGTGTGTGTGTAACAAAAACAGCACAAGTGCACAAACACATGGTATTTGCCCAGCTTAGTAGAATCTGCTAGCCGTTTAGTTCATTTGGCCCACTGTTCATCTTATCTTTATGTATAATACAGTCCATGTCCTTAATAATTTTATTTTCTATTTAGGTAAATTTTAGATAAAGCCTTTGTATGTAATAAGTCCTTGGTAAATATTCATAGAGTGAATGAACACAGAAAATGTGAAATGCATAGCGAACCACTTAGTGGAGCTATCTTAATTGTTCAGCATCATGAAAGGAAATAAACAATTTACAAATGGAAAAGAATCTCAGGATGAATGAGGATGATCTGAGAAGGTCAATCTTTTAATTTGGAAATATTCTTTTTGGAAAACAGGCTCCCTTCTAGTTTCGTCACCAATTATTGAATTGTTCTGGCATGCACTGATGTTGTTCCCAAGCCCATTTTCAAAATGTAGCCAGGACTTCTGAAAAGCTGCCAAGGGTAATTATACCCAGCAAGTGCTCTCTCCCTCTGAGCGCCTGAGCTGTTGCTCAGCAAGGGGCGCCATCACTTCAGCCAGTTAGCAATTGATGTGACTTCCTCTCTGCCCTCAGTACTGATTGGGAGAGTGGCTGGAATGGTCAGTATACTCACACCCACATGCTCAGCTCAAGATAGCATGTTTTCTCTTAGCATATCTCACCTGGGTGTGGTGGTTCACACCTGTGATCCCAGCACTCGGGAGGCTGAGGCAGGAGGATCACTGTGAGTTTGAGGCCAGCCTGAACTACAAAGTAAGTTCGAGGCCAGCCTGAACTGAAAAGTGAAAGCCTGTTTCAAAAAGATAAAAAAAAAAAAGTTATCAAAGCATCTTTATTAATAATTACCCTTCCTTGTAACCTGAAACATTTCATGTGAGAAAAAGAATTTATTCCATTTGCTAAAATGAGCACAGTGTTTTGAATTTCTGATATGAGCCCAGTGGCATTTTTCTTCTCCCTGCAGTGGTTCCAGGGCTAAGTTATTCCCATGGTATGAGGCCTCCTTTACTGGTAAGGAGGCAAGCTTAACTCTGACATCCACAGGATATATTCAAGCCACAGTGAAAACTGTATCTAATTTATTCTCTGAAATATAGAAAACAACATTGGGGAGAAGCCAGGAATCCAAAGGTAACCAGGTTTGAAGAACAATTCCGCCACAGCTGTTGGAATGCACATGGAAGACAGTCTCTCTTCATTGTAATCAACCATTTCAACATGGGGAGAAGAAAAAAGACAGAGACTGGGCTTCTCTATGGCTTCCCCAGTGGTTGGAAGCAGGGGAAGGACGTACTTGTAAAAATTTCCCTGTAACAGGTAGTTCAGGGAATGGGATATTGTATGCATTCTACTTTTGCTAAAACAGCACTGTGCCAAAGAGTATTTAGGATTCCAAGGGATGTGTAGTCATGCAGTGATCAGTGGTAACTTTTCACTTCATATTATTTATTGATGTGCCTTATATATTTTAAATTGTATACTTATTTATTTCATATTTTATTTTATGGCTATTCTGTGCATTAGTCAGCTTTCTGTTGCTGGGACACAATATCCATCAGCTACAACTGAAAGGAGGAAAGGTTGAATTTGGCTCACAGTGTCAGGAGGTTCACTGCATGGTCAGCTACCTCCAAGGCAGAGACCTCATGGTGGAAACATACATATATGGTCGAAGCACTATGTAGAGGAGAGATGCCTGGTTAATGTGATCTAGAAAACAGAGCAGCAGAGCACCAGACAGAAGGGGGCCAGAGACTATACATGGCACCAAAAGTCATGCCTCTATGATCAGCACTGACACACCTTGGTGTATGCTTCACTAATCTCCTAGGCAGATCCCAAAGCCAGTCAGTTCCAGTTTAATCACCACACCCCACTCTTTGTCAAACTGACATCCAAACATACGTCTTTAAACCACAGTCAATCTCCAAATAAGCACAAGGCCATAATTCTACCTAACATGATACACATATCCTGCATACAAATGAGCACACTCATCCTTCCCCAAAGCCTCAACAACATGTATGTAGTAATCTATTTCATATTAAAAGTGAGAAAACACTTTGGGAAGGGTAACTGATTTTGCATTGAGTTCTCCAGGTCAGAACCAGTGACAAGGATTCAAGTATAAGTAGTTTATTTGCAGGATGCTTTGAGAAGCACTAGTAATGGACTGAGGAAAGAAAACTGAGGTGGGGAGGCAGTAACCTGAGTGGGATTAATGAGCAGGTACCACTGTGTATATATCGTACTCTACCCCTGTGGAGGCCTCTAAATGGCTTGGTAAATCATGACTCAGAGTTCTCCAATCCAAAAGATAAGAACCTGGGGTATTTTTTCACCAACATCTACTCCATGATTGGTCAAAGCCTGCTACCAATGGTATTGGCATAAACAGACATTGGGCCTGAATTTCATATAATACTGAGAATACTCTTATAGTCAGAAAGCAGAAGGTTAAAAACTGCTAGCTGTGAGAAGCCATACATGTGCATAAAAGATATGAGTGCTGAGGAGAGACAGGCAGAGCATCACAGCATCTGTTTCAATGGGCTGAATCCATCTCCTACGTAGGCAGAATCAATTCTGTCAGACACTACCTGACAGTACAGTAAATGAAGGATTAGAATTTGGTCAAAGCACTCTGAAGACAAGGAGATTGCTACAGCTCTTTTCCTTTCTTTTGGAAAAAAAACTTTCAAAATGAAAGAAAAAAATTAAGAGAAATGCAAAACCATGCTTCCCTGTGTTTTACTGTCAGCCCCATTCTGCTACTTTTGCAAAAGTTTTGGTCCCAGATTATAGCAATAATAATTTTTCATTTTATATCCTTTTACTTTTCAAAAATCCATTCATTCTTATTAACTCAAATGACCTGGAGGGAACAAACTTGCCATTCTCATCTACATTTTCATGCAAAGAAGCTGAAAGAATAAAAATATTAAATGTGTTTTTTCTGTTGTTGAGAGGATTAATTGTCTGACTAAATTTGCATGTCTGTATATGGGTTTATATATTTACACTTCGAAGATATCAATGGATAAAGCAATAACCACTGTTGAGACAATATCACCTTGTCTATAGATTAGTTGTGATTGTACTATTTTTTATGCTCATTGGTGTCTGTTTGTCAATATGTTTTTGTACTTTTATTTTTTTAAAATAAAAAAAAAATGAATGCTCAACAGTGCCAAAGAGAGAACCTCTGTCTCGGTAAATATGTATGGAGCATCTATAATCCAGGTGATGCATGTAGCTGATGGAGATGGAGTTAATGAGACACGGTCCTCATTGCTAAAAAAAGAAAAGTCTACTGATGAAAACATGTGTTAAAGAATTCAATAATGTGGCACTGGCTCAAACCAATGTTTAATCCAATGCTGGCAGAAATACAGAGGGGTTTGAAGGTAAATCTCTTTGGAGGAAAGAGGTATGTGTTATCAGTCAAAGTAGAATAGATTATAGTATGAGAATACACAAAAATACCTCTAAATTCTTGTGGTCAAGAAAATTATTTCCTTTTTCTTGGTACTTAGAATTAAACTCAGGACCTTGAGCTTGCCAGGCAGGTGCTTGTGCCACTGAGCTATACCCCAGGCCCTAAGCAATTATTTCTTATTTATACAATTTTTGCTGTGATATAGTCATTTACCTCAGCACCTGTTGTCTATGAGGTAATATAGTAGGCCATTGAATATTGGCCACTAATAACTATTATCTCATTGAACACATGGCCTCTTTGTTTGGTCCAAGAGAAGGAAGAATATATAGTCATACATAGGCTCCTAAATGTTTTCTCATAGAAGTGACAAATCAACTTCCTCTACCGCATTGGTCAAAGCAAGTCACATGGTCATATGTAAACTCAGTGGATTCTGGGAAGGCAGCCTTCTACATGACTATAAAGTGAAAAGAATCAAAATTATTGGTATGCAGCCTAAGGAGCTTCCAGAGGAGGGTATATTAAGTAGGCATCTAGTAATGACAGAGGGCGAAGCACACCTGGCCAAACAGAAGAACCTGTGTAAACGCACAGAGCTACAAACTGGCTTAACATGTTCAGAGATTCAAAGTTCAGGAACTTTGGGCAACTTTGAGTGTGTAAGGAAGTAGTAGGTAATGTCATCAAAGTTAAAAGAACCAAAGGATTTTGGGATATGTCATCAAGGAATCAGTAACAGTTTATAAGCATGGAAGACACATGATCAGTTGCTATTTTTCCAAAGGTACCCCATGCTAATAAAATCTCAGCACACTGTGGAATATCTCATCTAACACAAATTTCTAAATCTATCTAAAAGCAGCTTAATATCTAGTAGTGTTTGTTTTGGGATATGGGACCAGCATCAAGAACCATGGCGGATTCACAGGGTTAGGCTCTATCCTACCCGCCCTGGCCTATCCTCATTCCCAAATGATATTCTGAGCATGTGAGCATCAGAGCACATAAGTATGGGTGAATAAAAGCAAGATCTTCCCTTAGCTCATGTCGTAAGTGTTCTCTCTCCCATACAAGGCTTTACCTTGTCATCTGTCATCATTTCTTCCCCACCTCATGGGATAAAACATGAGATGAGATTTTTTTAACTGTTGTTAGGCTTACACAGTGTACAGCAAACTCTACTATTTCTATTTTTTACAAATATGGAAATCAGGCCTAGATAGAAATCAAAGGCTACATTTTAAGTGGCACCCAAAATAGCTGGATTTAGAACACTTGCCATTACGAGACTGATTAGCAAATGGCATTATATCAAGCCAATTGTTTAATTTGTCCTTTGTTCAAGCATCATAGAGGAAAGCATATATTCTAAGGTAGCTAATTTCATGATTCAGTGATTTCCTGAATACTAATTTAGCAATGAGGGCAGTAAGCACACAGTGAGTCTTCTATAAATAAAAGTGATATGAAAAACTTACCTGTTTATATTTGTTCACTTATACTATAAATTTCTCAGCCAAAAGTCAAAGACAATGGCTCTTCTTTACAAACCTTTATATTTTTAGTGTGTAGCTCAGTGCCTGGTACAGAAGGTGATCAATAAATGTTGATTGAATGGAACTGATTTGACCAAATAGCCACTAAGAAAGAATGCAAATTAATAGCTTGCATACTAATTGTTGTTACGCCAACATATAAGACATTAATACATGTGCCAATACCTAAATAGATTGCTCTATAGTATCTAATCAAGATAAATTAAAGCAGATCATTTATTGGGAATATTTATCTAAAATGGTAAAGGAGGTAAGCTTTTAAATGGACTTATAAACCATGTCTTAGAGAATAAGTACTCACAATAAAGGAAGGGGGACAAATCAACCTGCCGTGGTGATGTTCTTGGGTCAACGAAATATACTGTTTTAATTTAGCCACAAGCAGTACCCAGCTTATTATTCCAAATGGTTTATTGAGAAAACTTTCCTATTGATTCTGGCCAGCAATTCTGCTGAAAGGCATAGTGCAGTTTGCAAGAGGTGAGCAGATCTCTTTAGGGTTTCTAATCAAGTTCAACCCAAACCCTGCAGTTAGACCTTGATAAGACTGCCTTCCAGTCAAATGCTCAATTAAGCAACTGGGCTAGATTTGAGAGCATCACTTTATGACATATGAATGGACAGAAACAAAATCATGCAAGTTTAGTAAACATGTTCTTGGTGGTTCATTTGTCTGTTTCCCCTTCTGCTGAGTTTGAGGAACCAAGAGAATCAGGATTTCTAACATTCTTAATTCCTACATTCATTCAGTGTATTTGTTGTTGTTGGGGGTTTTTGGCACCATGAATCAAACTCAGGACCTTGTACTTGCTAAGCTGTGCCTCTGAGCTGTATCTCTGGCCCAGTTCTTATGTTCATAAATACCAATCCTTAACACCTTTTTAAAAATTGATCTATCAAGAAATATTGATTTTATTAACTTTCTTTAATTCATCTATTTTACTTTCTTCACACCCCCAGTCTTTTTGTACATTTTTTTCCTTTCACTTAGAACATTTTATGTTATAAAACCTAGCTATGCCTTTTCTCTGCTTGAATCCTTTCCCCTTGCTATGGCAAAGCCTTGGAAACAAGCCACAAGTCTTCATGCCCTCGTTCTGGCCTGGTAGTTTAGGCTCAATCTTCACTAACCACTCTCTCAATTCCAGCCCTGTGCACAGGTCTGTGACTCCAAAGTCACTTATAATGCAAAAGGAAGCAAAAACAATGGGCTTCAGACCTGTGCTACTGAGTAGTTTGTAGCATTTGACCAGTTGTGAAACTCTTTAAAGATTTTTCCTTGGTCAGAAGTTATTGGTTGACAAGACTTGTACTTCCTCTATGCAAATATATACAATTCAGATCAGTTTTTCCACTGAGAGCACCTATAAAAATGGAATAAAATATTTTTTAGAAAAACTGTTTCAAAAAGTGGGAGACTGACTTGGTGGTAGAGACAGCAAGGACTTCCTGGTGAAAGGTACTGGAAAGAAAGGCAGTGTACTAAGCTGCTTGATTGCATTCCACCATTTTTTCCTGCCGAGGCATTTACTGAGCCATATGAAGCAACAGTCAGAGGATGGCCAGAAGCTGGTGGCACAAGCTTTTGATGTTCAGAAGATCATGGATACAAAAGCATCCAGTGCTTGTGAGGCCAAAAACTGATAACTTTAAAGTGAGCCTACCATTCTACACCACGTTTCCTCAAGCTATAGCTTATGTGCAAGCTATAGGTGGTAAGAATAGAAAGTAGATAACATCTGAACTCAATGCTAATGGAAACTATGACATGGCATAGATAATTGATACAAAAATCCATTTTTAGAGGAAAAATTATAACCATATATAGGAAAAGAGGAAAAATCTGTAAATTATAAGTAGCTATCTCAAGCAATTAGCAAAAGTAACATTAAATCTGAAGAAAATAATAATGATAATTAACTAATAATAAACTAATAGAACTAGACTAGAAACAAGTGCATAATAGACAAAATTAGGGAGACCTTAAAAAATTGATCCTTGAAAAGAATGAAAATGGGTAAACTTTAGTAAAATAGATGAAAGAATGAGAATAGGAACAAATGATAAACTCCTTCAGTAAATCATTTCAACCCCTTCAGTAAAACCATTGGACAAAAATTTGACACCTATCATATTTTTAAAAACTGATGACTCTCAGGATATAGAAATAAGAGCAAGCTTTCTTATTTGCATAAAAGACATCCACAAAAATTCTCATTAAACATCAGACCTAAGGATGAAAAGTTGAAAGCTTTCTGAGTTATGAGAAATGATGCCCTATCAACACTTCTTTTAAACATTGCAATGGAGGTATTAACCAAAAGGTTAATTAAAAATGCAAAGAATAAAAAATTACAAGAGTTGAAAAGAAAAATATACATGATTATGCAGGTAAAAAAAACTACAGAGTCTACAGACTAAAAGTGCTAAGTAAATATCTTAGGCAAAACCAATCCATGATGACAGAATTCAGAAGAGTGGTTACATTTTGGAGGAGTATTAAAATTAACAGAGAAAATATTAAATGTAACACAAAAGGGCATAAGATAAAAGTTAGATATGTATATTCAAGAAAAAATTAAAATACTATTTATAAGAAAAATTAAAAATCAAATATTTAGAAAAAATATAATGAAAGAAACATAAATACTTTACACAGAAAGTCATAAAACATTGAAAATATTTGTAAAGACATAAATAAACTTTCATGTATCATGTATATTTCCACTGAAAGCTATTTTCAACTTCAAAAATGTTGAAAACTCGGAGAATTATATAAATATTCTCAAGATAATGTTAAAGCTTCAGTACTGCAAACAGTGCGGTATCTGCTGAAATATAGACAAATAAACCAACTATATAGGATACAGAATCACACATACCATTTATTTTTTTTTTTATTTTTTATATTTTTTTTGGCGGTACTGGGGATCGAACTCAGGACCCTGCGCTTGCTAGGCAGGCGTTTATTCCACTGAGCTATATCCCTAGCCCCCATACCATTTATTTATGAAATGTCAGTGAAATGTCATGGGGATAGGACAGTCTTTTCAATAAACACTAAGGGGTCAACTGAATGTCCACACAGTAAAATCAGAATCTTGACCTGTGCTTCATCTCACACAAAAATATTATTTTCAACTAGCTTCTAAAATGAAATGAGAAAGGCAAAAACAAAATCTACAGAAAGCAAACACAGAATACATTCTTTATTTTGAGATAAGCAAACATTCCTTAAAGCACAGAAAAAACCACCCATAAAGAAAAATGATAAATGCTACTGAAACCAAGGTCACCAGCTCATCAAAAGACATAAGTAGGAAAATGAAACACATGGCTTACTAAGGAGTGGAAGAAGGGATTTGTAATATATTTACCTTATAAAGGTTTTCTTTTTCATTTTTGTCTAAAAAGTAGATGAATTCCTACAGGTCAATATGAAAAATAGACAATCGAATTTCAAAAGAGTTACTGGAACATTCATACAACTGGTGGGAATGTAATTGGTGTAATTACTTTGAAAGGTTGGTAGTAACTATAAAGGTGACTCTGACATATGAGTCAGCGATTCCATTTCTGTGCATAGTACACTTCAAATAGCTGAGGGACTTGAAAGAGTATGTGCATAGCAGCATTGGCTTTACATACCAAAGTGAAAAGCAACCACATTTCCATGGGCAGAAAATAGAAGTAAAAAGTGAAATATTCATATAATCGACTGATTCTAAGGCAATAATTAGTAGGTTGCTAGAATGCGAGCAGTGTTCAATCCTACAAACATAATATCAAGCAAAAGTCAGACATTTTTAAAAAGTACACAAAAAATTAAATTAGCCTAACCAAGGAAGTAAAAGTGGCCACAGTGATGAAAATTACATCACTCAAAAATGAAATAGAGGAGGATATTTAAAAATGGAAAGTTATCCCCTGTTCCTGAATAGACAGAAGCAACACAATCAAACTGGCTATACTTCCAAACCTGATATACAGAATTAACGCAGTCACAATCACAATACCAGTAACACTTCTCACAGATCAAGAGAAAACAGTTTGGAAGTCCACAAGGGACAGGAAGAGACCCAGAATAGCAAAAGCAATGTTGGCAGCAAAAGCAAAGTGGGTGACATCATAATCTCAGACCTGAACTTATGTTATAAATCTACAGTGATTAAGACAGTGTGGTACTGGTACAAAAACAGGCCTGTGGATCAATGAAAACAGAAGAGTAGAAATAGAAACAACCCCAGGCAATACAACTGTTTGATTTTGACTAAAGGGCCAAAATTTACACTGGAGCAAATATAGCCTCTTTAAAAAACTAGATATCCATACGCAGAAGACTGACTTTTGTACTAAACTGAAATCAAAATGGATCAAAGATTTAAACATTAAAACAGAAACACTTAATCTGCTAGCATACGAAAGGTACAACCCTGAAGAGACAGGCATAGATGAGGAATTTTTGAATAGAATTCAATGGCACAGGAACCAACAAATGGGGTCTTATAAAATTAAAAAGCTTTTGCACATCAAAGAAAACAACATAAAAAGTGGGAAAAATTTTTGCCAAGTGTTCCTCAGGCAGAGGACTAATATCCAGAATGTGTAAAGAACTCCAAAAATTAGACTCCTCCAAATAAAAACCCAATCAAGAAAAGGTCAACTGAAATGAACTGACACTTCTCAGAAGGAGAGGTACACATGGCCAATAAATACATGAAAAAATGTTTAAAATCACTGGCTATTAGAGAAATGCAAATTAAAACTACTTTGTGATATTGTTTTACCCCAGAAAATGGTTATTATTTAAAAATCAAATAATATAAAATACTGGCCAGTGTGTGTAGAAAAAGGAATTCTTCTACATTATTAGTGAGAATAGGAGCTGGTACAACCACTATGAAAGTCAGTGTGGAAATTCCTCAAAAAAAAAAAAAAAAAACTAGAAAATTTCCGTTGACTCAGCTATCTCCCTTCTCGATATCTTCCTGAAGAGTTACCATACTATAGGTATATGCACATATCCATGTTCATAGCAGCACAATTTATAATAGGAAGACCGTGAAACAGCATATATGTCCATCAAGAGTTGCATGGAGAAGCAAAACACACTGTTTATAAACAATGGAGTAGTATTCTGCCATAAGGAAAGAAAAACGAGAAATTCTCAGATAAACGGTTGCAACTTGGGAACATAATGTTAAGTGAAACAAGTCAGTCACACAAGCTTAAACACTACATAGTTTCTCTTACATAAGAAACTCAAATACTTATATGCAAATGAGGAACAAAATGGAAGAGGAATAGGAAGTGGAAAGAGATTTAGACTGGTTTGCAAATTACCTATTCCATGGGTTCAGACAGATAGATAAATAGATAGACAGACAGACAGACAGATGATAGATGGATGTTTCATGTACACTACTAGGTTCTCATAAAATAATTGCTCAAAGGAAGAAACAACTGAGATGAGGGAAAGGAGAAAAAGAAAGAAAGAAGGAAGGGAAAAACATATATATAGAAGGGTAACTGGGATAGCATTATTCTATATGTATATGGAATAATATAGAATATCTACATTATTCTCTGTTTTGTTTTTGTCTGAGTCGTTGGTATTTTGCTATTGTTCTTTTTTTCTCTTTAAAATAAAGAAGTATACATTATATAACTCTAGCAATATAAAGTTCAAAACCAGACAAAAGAATCTATGGAATAGAATTTAGAATAATGATTTACTTTGGTGGAGGTGTTTACTGGGATGGGTGGTGAGGTAAACTGGGAATTCGTAATGTTTTATTTATTGATCTGAGCAGTAGTTGAATGGGTGCACTTATTTAGTAAAATATCACTCAGCACAACTAATGATTTGTATATGTTCTGTATCAATGCTAAATTTCAACTGTTAAAAATTATATTTAAAAATATTTTGTATCATTTTCTAATACACACAACCAAAGTAGAAGTTGGGACAGAAGGATCAGGGTAGCAAGTCAATGTTCACTGATGTCAGCACTGAAATACTGACCTTTTCTCCAGAAGGTCCTGGTCATGATGATTTGCTGGCCCAGGCTCTGGACATCTGTACCACTGTGTGTTTGAGCAAATGGACAGGAAACCATACTTAGGGTCATTAGAGTTTCCTTAAAACCTCTGTCCATCTTGATAAAGCCTAATCTCCAAAGACCTGCTACGGACCCTGACGCAGCTTCCACCAGGTCAAGATAGTAGCTGCAAAATTTAAGTCCAAGGCTTTCATTAAAATGTGCTTGGGCTGGGGATATAGCTCAGTGGAATAAGCACTTGCCTAGCAAGCGCAGGGTCCTGAGTTCGATCCCCAGTACCTCAAAAAAAAAAAAAAAAGAATGTGCTAATATTGTTTGTTCATTTATTTGGGTGACAATTTTTGAATAATCTGTCATTATAAAGACTATTTCTTCTTTGTAGAGACTAAGACTTAATAATGTCTGAAACTGTTATTTATGAATATTATCCAAGGTCCAGATGAAAAATTTTGCATAACAAATGCCTATGTACAGAATGCTGCTGTGATCATAAAATTAAGCACCAAAGTGACCATTCCTTAACTGCTATCACTCAATATTATATTAGATGAGTCTGCATTAACAGAGATGACAGGTCCACAAGCTATTGTCCATGAACCAAATTCTGGTCAGCATTTGCTCTCTCAAATGAATTTTAATTGGCAAGCAAGTATGCTCATTGGTTTTCATATTGTCTCTGGCTAATTTCCACATGTAATGGTAGACATGAGTACATGTGACAGAGAGTATTTCAAGCCCACAAAGCCTAAACGATTTAGTGTCTGGTCTTTACAGGAGAAGTTTTCCAATCCTTGCCCCAGATTTATGTATCACCTCTTTTATCTCATGAAAAATAATGGCTCCATACAAGTAAAACCCCAATGAGTTACCTTTTATAACGGCAGAATTAAAGCTGATGTGGAGATAGAATGCTATCAGCAAGGTCTTGGCAGAGCAAACTGCACAGGAAGAGGGGGAGTTCATGAGGAAAGCAATAAACCCAGTAGCCTTGTTAGACTGGGAAAGATGAAGGCTCCTTGTAGATTAGGAAGCATAATTAGCCAGGAGTGATGGCAAATACCTACAATCCCACAAATCTGGAAGCCAGAGGCAGTTTTGCAACTGAGAGCCTAGGTCAATTAAAATATATTTTTTTAAAGGGATGGAGGTATAGTTTAAGGTGAAGGCCATGGATTCAATCCCCAGCACTTAAAAAAAGAGTATTTTCACATAGAATTACTGTAGAAAGTATGGATTTCCCTAATGCTATTCTGAGATCTTTAATTAGACTTGCATTTTTTTTTAAAGTTATAAAAGATATTACTGAGATTGTGGGGTAAATTATATTAAATTTATGCAGGTGATAATTGTTGTGTAATTTTGTATGAGGAAGCTCTTGTTCTTAGAAGATAATTTTGAAATATGAAGCACTGAAGTTTCAGGATTATCTGAAACTAACATTGAAAGAGACCAGTAAATGGTCTCACAGAGGGTGAGAAAGCAAGTGTAGCCAAATGCTAACTATTGGTGAATCTAAGTAATTGACATGTGGGTGTTGACTGTACTATTCTTGTACATTTTCTGGAGGTTTGACATTTTTCCAAAAATAGACTGCTGGAGAAATTCTTTTAAAACTAGACATTGAAGCATTTTCCCCACATATTTGGGAGAGGAATGGAGAGAAAAGTCAAGAAAACACCTTCCCTCTTTTTCATTGAGCAACTAATCTTGTCAGTAGAAAATGTATTAAATATTCATACACAGTTATATTCCCTTTCTCCTTACTAGTTTCATCACAAACCTCACTGTATCCTAAAACCCTTCCTTTGATTTCCCACATGTGAGAAAAAGTACACAAAATGCTTTCCCAGAAAAACATTATACATATTCCAGATGGGTATGCATAGTCGATACTTTAAAATCATAGCCCTCAAATAAGTACTCCCTCCTGTCAAACAAACTGATGTTTTAAAATATTTTGAGGAATTTGCCCTATAATTTGATACATAATAAAATATAAAGAAAACAGATCCAAAGGGATCTCAAACACATGTCCCTTATTTGTCTCAGAAATATGATGCCATGTATCCTTGAGAGGTGACACAGTCACAGATGGCAGCAGAGAATTACCCTGGGAGCCCAGCTCACCTGGCATCCTCATGTATGCTGCTGCTCACTGCTGGCAGATATTCTACATGTGCTTGAAATATTACAACTTGAATCCTGGAGTGTATTTAAGAGCCTACATATAGCTCTGAGAAAAAGAAGAACAGCTTCATGTGCTCTTCAAAACAATCCTTAAATGTTGGTGGAGTCTGCTTGCAAAAGAGAAATAAATGAATTCAATAGCTTTTTGGCTGATGGTAGTTATTTTGTGAAAGGATGATGTCCCTGCCTGGTGACCTCACCCATTCTGTGGTCTGATAAAATAATCCTCGTCTCTGGTTCCCAGAGCCACATCTGATGTGTGAAAAACAAGGTACCTCTATCTAGGTTCTAAATTTGATTTTATTTCTATTGTCCATAAGGTATGTTACTTGCTGACTGATACAGTAGATCCTCCTGTACAATAATTCCAAGGCTCCTTCCCTCCTTTCCTTCCTTTCTTTTTTCTTTTCTTTTTTTTTGTTGTTTCCTTTCCTTTCTTTTCTTCTTTCTTCTTTCTTTTCTCCCATCCCTCTATCTTCTTTCTTTTCTTAATTCTAGACTTTTCAGTGGGCATCATGTTCTCTTTTGGTTAATAGGTGGAGCATGTCTGCAACAAGAGCATTGATAGACAAGGTCAAGATAAATTGTGTCTTGGTTACTTTTCTTTCATTGCTGAGACAAAATATCTAATGCCCAAAATGAAGGAAGGAAAGGTTTGTGTACCTCACAGTTTGTGGAGGTTTCAGCCCATACTCAGCTGGCTCCAAGGCAGAGTGGCACATGGCTGGAGCAACAGTTCATGGCAGTGGAAGACAGCAAAGCAACAAGAGCAAAAGGAAGGAGTGATGGCAAACAGCCTCTTTCCCTCTCTTACATTGTATGCAAACTACCTGCCCCAGGCAGAGTAGTAGTCACATCCATAATCCCAGCATGGACTATGGAGCAATCAAAAATGTAGAATAGAGGCCTGCCCCATGACTGCATGAGGATTTGGGGGAACATGCAGACACAAACCGTAACAGACTGTTATTGGGTAAGGAGAAAAACAATGGAAAGATTTTTAAGTGGAATTTATTATGTAATGAAAGCTCTGCATGTTCCCAATAATGCTAAAATTGACAGGTTGCTTGCACATGTAAAGTGAGCTAATAATTCACCAAGATAAATTCTGTCCTGTCTCATGGTATGATTACAGCATGGACAAGTGGGGCCACAAAGCCATAACACTGAGCCTTCACAATGATAAATAACATCAAGGATCTATTACCTTGCAGTTGTTTTTCATATCTCAAGCACAAAATGAGCAATAACCCTAATGATAAATATCACTTTGATGAACGGTCAGAAATGAGTATGCTTTCTGGGTCAAAACAATGGCAGAATTTCCAAGTAATTTACTTCTCTTTAAGGAAGATAAATTCATTCTTTATCTCAAGTCAAAATTTATACATTTTAACTGCTTGAAATTTTCTTGATGAGATATAAATTCTTATTGTTTGCATCTAGTCAGATAATAAAGATGATTATTAAAAATGCCATCTAACTGGCCCTGAATCAAGGCCAGCAGTTTTCTGTAGCTGTTGATTTCAAGCAGGAGCCTAAAGTGGTATCTTTCTATCGTCTGTTGGCCATTTCAGAACTTTAGAAATGTAATGGTCAATTCATTAGAAAGAAACTAATAACTAAATAAATTTTACGAGAGGACTTCAAGATGACAACCATGTAGGCATCAGAGAGAGAACCTCCCAGAGGAATGCCACTCAGACAAAGGTATATAGGAATATAGCAACATGTGAGACAGAAAGGAAAGAGGTGGGTATCCTGAACTCAGGAAGGATCTGAAATGTGAATTGAAGACTAAGCAAAACCTCTTCTGGAGGAAAGGATCGGAGATCTGCCTAGGCGCAGTCAGAGGGTGAGGAGAAGGAGGAAGTCACCGCTCCAAGCACACCCTTGGCCCACGCCCTCATTCTGGCGTTCGCAGCTTCAGCTTCAGAGACCCATGCTCACGGAAGCCTCCTGACTTGGCCAGGGGACAGTGGAGTTCTGAGAGCTGGTCCAGGGCTGGGGAGGGGAGGGTGCAGGCAGGAAAAGAGGCAATGGCGGTCGGGAGCAGTTGTCGAACCCAGTGTGAGAATGAGAAGTTACAACAGCCACTGGGGCAGAGTCCCCACCCTGCGGCAACCTTCCTAATCAGTGCCTGGAGAGAGTCAATGCAACTAGTACACAGTCCACCACGCCCGGCTGTGCACCTACCTGGAGGCAGAGATCCCCTGCCTCTCTGCTGGGTGAGCCGCTACCAGTGGAGAGCAGCAGGGAATCTTGGCGGTGAGCCATGGCAGCTCCCAGGGATCCGGCCAGGGAGCAGATGGGGGCTCCAGCACTGCAACGGGAGGGAGATGCAGATGGAGGTGGATTGCATGGCTCCACGCCCTTCTCGCTCCAACATCAGGCAGGAAGCACGAGCTGGGTTGCCGGGACTCAGCTCCTACCCTGAACTCTCTGGGAGTACCCTGAGTCTTGGCAGCTTGAGCAAGCACCGCCTGTTCCTGGCAACAATGGGACAAATCCACGGTCTTCAGGACTCACCCCAAACTATTAATGTGAGCACCACATTAATAACCTTACAGCTTGCACATAAGAACCTTGCATGAACCCATAGCAACAAGTTAGGTGAAAAGCAGCAGAACGAGAGTCTGAAAAACAACATACTCTATACAGCAGACCCGAGAAAATCCTCCAACTCTATTCTAGAACTAATCTTTAAACTCAGTTCATACCCTGAACTAACACAGTGAAAACGGGCCAGGGAGATTTCAAGCCCTTATACCAAGCATTGTAAGTTTGTCCAATGCCCAGCTGCAAGGAGTGGGGAACGGTAATACTGGAGATCAGGAGGAAGGAGGAGGAGAAGAAAGGGCCTCGGCATCGAGGCAATGGGACAGAGCCAAACGGGTCACCGAGGGCGCCCTGATGGGGGCACATGCCCCGCGGCTGCTCCACTGTGGGCCTCACGGCTGCTCGGCTGTGGGCCCTGTGGCTGCTCCGCTATGGGCTGTGCTGAGTGCGCCCCAAGGACTGGACCTGCCCCCACCCATAGCACGACGACAGGGTGGAGCCGGGCGGTCCGCTGTGAGCATATGTGCTTTCCCACCTCCAACCATGGCAGTTTGTATACACCCATGTATGTTATAGTATAGTCTGAGGTAGCTATATCTCTTCCCAAGGTGAGAGTCCAAGGATATAGATAAACCCAGGAGTACAGTTATTATCACAGGGAAGATAACTGATTGAGTGGTAGGGCAACGGAGATGAGGGAGGAGAAAAATTGAATGATCAAATGGGCCATCATCTGTGTAACTGAGTAACAAAGGTGAAGGTAACATTATGTAGGACAGCATCCAGAGCTAATTCCCCTCTATGTTCTCTATAATTTTGTATTTCCTCAATCATTTTTATATTAACAGAAGTGAAAATAACTTTATATTATACAGCATCCAGTGCTAATTCCCTACTATCTTCTCTATAATTTGGTATTTCCTTTAATGTTTATATGTTAACTAATGTGAAGATAACATTATGTAATACAGCATCCAGTAATAATTCCCTACTATAATCTGTATAATTTTGTATTTTTGGTATTGTTTATGGCTTATTCTGGTTCATATGTCTCCATTCTCTTGTCTTTAAAATAAAAAAAAACAAATAAAAAAATGCCATCTAAACTCCCACATATTCACATGTTACACTGTAGGAAGAATAAACATAATGTTGGTTTGGAGACCAGGCCTATTCAAATTAGTCAAATAACAGTGTGCCTTCTTCAATGTCACTGTAAATCTAGAGTAGTAGAATGCTACTCTTTAAAATAATATCAAAGAGGACTTCCCCTGCTAAGTAGATATCAATTAAGAGGGAATCACAGCATCTAAGTCTTCTTCCACACCTCTTCATCCATAATATCCAAGATTGAAACAACCCCTACAACTTCCAACCCATATATTGTTTAAAAGAAACTTCAAAGAGTATATATTGCTTCAGGACCAATAAGACCAAGCAATGAAAGAGGAAGTTAGTACAAAAGCCTTGAGAAAACCAAAAAGAGAAGTGAAATTATTTTTCGTAATTTCAAACCTCAAGAATAATTATCATCTCATTCAAAGAAATAAATATGGAATATCAAAATCTATATTAAAAAGCCATCTACATCTGAAAGACAAGCTTTGTCCACAGTTGATGAAATATTAGACCAAAAAGTCTGTCTGGTATTTCTTGCAATGAATAAATTTGCTACCAGAGTTTACTTGTTGTCAAAATTAGAGACAAAATGAAAACATCCAAGAGAAGAAGACTGGAAAAAGGGGAAAGCTAGACTTCAGGGATGAGCTGCGTAGTTTACTTCTAACAAATTACTAAACAGTTTGTTTAAAACTCAGGATCTTGGCAAAGCTTTTTTTTTTTTTTGGCCAAGCTTTTATTTTAATGACTTGCCAGGGGACAAGCAGTGGCTACAGAATTTGCTCCTTTCCTAATATCCAGTACTGCACGAGACGTGAATTTCACAAGTTCAGGTTGTTCAGTGTAGCCTGGAGCTTTGCGCACAGTAGGTACTTACGATGTGAAATTTAGGCGGAGAAGAGCGAGAGTGAGGTTGAGGGTGAAGGTGTGAGCGAATTAAGGAACTCAGCAAAATTGATGTGAAATAAAATGACCTCAGCAAAGTCCTTCCTGTTAACAAATTTCACAGCTACTTTGTGAGCTGTGAGCTACACAGCCTCTGTGGCAGGAGGATTAATTACATGTGGGCTATAAACACACACATTGTATGCAGACTTGCCCAAAACAAAGCTTAAGAAGCTGTATCTATCACTGCTGTCAGTTCCAAAATACCTTGAGGAAAATTAAAAGAGAATTTTCACAAACTCTCATCATGAAAAATTTGGTTCGCATGACTAACTTATCATGCCAGGTTAGATCACTGTCTTTGAAAAACAGATGCCCTAGACGCATATTCTGTAGAGAGCGCCGTCCACCTCAGAGAACAAGTCTCACCTGCCCACGCACTCCCACTCCTTACAGGTTCATTGTGTTGACTTAGTTTTTTGCTTGTTAGAATTTTTAAGGAGCCTTTTGTTCTTTGGAATATGAAGTGGATGCTTTGTCCAAACTATTTTAAAAATAGTCTCCCATGATAATTTCCTGAGGTAATTTGCACTGCTCAGACTGAAAGTTGTCTGATTTCTTTTTCTTTATGTGGTGTTTTGAGTTTCTTTGTCAAGGAAGGTGTCTGTACAATCTGGAAAACTCGTAAGAAAAGCCACTGTATCATCAGCACTTTCCACTGGAGACTAAATATAACATCCTGCATTTTTCTGTTAGAAAGAACAGGGTCTCCAGGTGAGAAGATTGAAGAATTCCAGCCTGGAGCAGTGATCTAAAGGTTTCCTGGCCTTGGCTGATGACTGTCTCTCTCTCTGCTCTCTCTGAATCTCCTTTCCTTTCATTCCAAACATTTGTGGTTGGGGAGGGGAGAGAAGACTAGCATGACATTAATACCTTGCTTGTTTACAGGACCTACCGTGGGCAGGAAGTGGTAGAAGGAGGATTTGGAAAACAAGAAAGGGCCTTACCAATCTCACTGGGGTTAGTTTAGATTTTTCAAGCCTTACTTGCTGGTCACCAAATCTTCCTTAACACAAAAATTCATTTCTTTCACTGTCCTAGTCCATTTACAGCTCCTAAAAGAAAGGCCGGTGCCCGCTACTGCCAGCTTTGGATTCTTGGCCTGTACACACAGATGAAATTCCCCCAGATTCAGTGCTGGGGGTAAGGTCAGTGCTCCTAAACTGGTTTTGTGTTCGTTTGGGAAATGATTCACTCTCATAATGTGGGGTGAAAGAGAGAAATACCCTGCTTGGAATGCCTCGGGCAGCCCCACAAGAGGGCATGGGTCAGATTTTTGTGGCTGTGGAAAATTCTCCTCCAAGAACCAAGAAGATCCTGTTCTCTCCAAGTATAAGGGATGAGAATATGAGTTCACAAATGTCCATGGCCATGTCCCCCTGTGGAGATATGAGAGAAGCTGTCCTTAGAGAAAGACGCTGACCACAGAGAGAAATGAATGGGAGGTAATGAATTTCCTGACAGCACAGCACTGTCTTTTCTATTCACAATCCATTTTCTCTCTGGGGTGTGTGTGTGTGTGTGTGTGTGTGTGTGTGCATAAATTTTAACTTGTTACTTTGAGTTGATTTTCTGTCACATTCAAAAGGACAAGCTAATGGGGCAACATCTAAGCCTGCAACCAGTTGGCACGGCCGGGTTTACTGCACCCCCTCTTTCTCTCTCACCTCTAAATGCAGCGTCTCTGAAAACCCCTAGTGTCCTCTCCTGTGAGTGTGCAGGGTTCCACCACCTGGCATTACCTCCATCACTGCCCCAATAGCACATGTCATTCTCATTTCCCTTAAATTTTGTCTCAGTCTCTCAGCTTCTGCTCCTGCCCTGGTATGTTCTAGCATTTGGAGCTAGAACAGGAGCTAATGTTGTCCTTTCAAAGCTGTCAGTTTTCCAATCAAAACATGCTGCCAAGGACTTTCACCTTATCCAGCACAAACTCAAAAGCCCCTCTCATAGCCTCTGAGGCCCTCCATGATCTGACCCTTCCTGTTTCCTTGGCCTCCTCTGCATTACTCTGTCCTCTTGGTCTGCCCTCTACCCAGGGCATTTTAACTGTGATGACCTCCATGGGTTTCTTTCAACTCACCAACACCCTCCCACTTTGGGACCTAAATTGCCTTTGAGGAGAAGACTCTTCTCCCAAATATGTGCATAAACTCCCCAAGTCTCATCACCATATCTCAGAAGTTCATGATGCCCACTTCAGTAAAGCAGCCCCGCCCCATTTCAGGGTCCATCCTCTTTATCGTCCCTCATTTTTAATCATACTTATCACTACTTATTTTATTAAAAATGTACTTTTCATTATCTCTTTCACAGTAATCAATTCATGGAAGGCAAGAACCTCAGCCACTTTGCTCACTGCTATAGCATCAGCATCTAGGACAGCACCTGGTATACAGGAGGACTCAATATTTACTGTGTTGTGCTCCTGTGTGTGCATGGGCCCATCCTTGTCCTCACGCCCTGTTGAAATCAAGTCAGAGGTAACCAGCCTGTGAAGGAAAGCAGGTACCATCAGATGCTCATCCATTAGTGCATACAGTCTTGGGATGGGCCTTGGGGAACTCAACCACTGGGTGGAATGCACACTTCTGATGGTCTGAGGACACTTGCTCAGCTTCTTCCTGAGAACAGTGGGCACACAGGTGCCCAGGCTACCTACCTGACAGCACTAACGGAAAAGTAATTAATATTACACAGTGAACCCTGACCTTACCTGTTGAAAGTGCTTTGCATTTATAAATTTTTGGATGATCTCAACAATCTTGTGAGAAAGGCCTTGCTACAGACTAAAAGCTTGTGCCCCCTCCCATTAGCATGTTAAATCTAAGCACCAGTGTGAGTGGTTTTGGAGATGAAACCTTTGAGATATAATTAGGTCATGAAAAGTATTAGTAAATATCCTAATGGAGAGGCTCTGGGAACCCTCTGTCTGTGCGCTGCTTGATTTACAGTGAGAACATGACTAGCTTGGTAAGAACCAGAAAGAAGGCAGGAAATCCATAGACATCTTGATCTTTCACTTTTCAGAACTGGGAGAATAAATTTTTGTTCTTTATAAGCCTCTCAAATGATGGTATTTTTTAAAGCAGCCCAAAGAGACTAAGACAGGAGTTGTTATTATATTATGCCTGCTAAAGATTAGAAAATTAAGTCACAAATGGGCTGAAAAATATTCCCAAAGTTACAAAACTACGTAACTGCAGAGCTGAAATATGAATTACTACATCCTGGCTTCTAAATCCAGATTACTAAACACACTGGACCAGTGTACAGTTTGAGACAGAGTTCTCACTAAAATTTAACACATGCACATACACACACACACACACACACACACACACACAGTACAAAGAGTGTAAGAGCTTCACAAAACAATGCTGCCCGCTAATACATGATGATCAGTATTTCAACACGTACTTCTGAGAACTTTCTCTGCACTTTCTTAGATCCTCCTCACTCCCTCCATGCTCAACCCTATTCTCAATCCTGCTTTTCGGAACCCTCCAATTGTGCATGAACACAAATTCCCCGCGCTCAGCGCCAAGGATCTTGTTAGATAGCTCACTGTACAGGGAAAGGGCTATCTGGAGAGAAGAGGAAGAGAATAGAACAAGGACAAGGGGACACTACACCCCTGCACCTGGCGCTGGACGCCCCTCCCAGGTGGAAAGCTCCTGTCTCGCCACAGGACAGAGTCGAGCCCCAGTTCTAACACAGATCTTGTCTGCTGAAACTCAGCAGCATTCTCCCAGGGCCCATTCTGGCCGGCTTCCGTCCTTCCACGCAAAGGTCAAGGTCATCAGGAACAGAGGCATCCAGCTGGGATGGAAGCTTCAGCTATCTTTTTTCACTCCAGTTATCTAATTGTGTTTTCATGCTTTTTGTCCCTTTGCATCACTAGTAGATATTTTAACCAATCATCTTTTCCTCTCGGATGTGTGCCTTAAAGCACAGTTTCCTCTAACTGCTTTATGGGAGGATGCTATAAACACCACTGAATAAAGAATGAATCAGTGCGCAGAGTAAATGTTTGTTTTTTTTTATAAAACTACGTCTGATTTTCCTTTGTACAGTCACTGCATTCCCAAAGTAACTTAAAAGATCTTTCCTAGGTGTTTTAGAAAAGAGGGGATTATTCTAGGTATTACAAGGATAAAGTAACATCCTTCATTTGTATATCAAATGGAATTATTGGGATACTCTAGTAGGTTTTATATTTCACTTTCCTCAATCCTATGCCAAAAAATCAAATATGGTTGACTCTGCTGGACAAGTTTCTTCCAGCTGCATCTATGGCTTCTTGACTTATTTTCAGCTGATTTCCTAAAACTGGTACAAAGCCTTCATAGGCCTGAAAGCTCAATTGTAAGAACTTTCTTCATGCTTCAACACACACTTTTACATTCTCAGGGGCCTTTTCAGAAAAGCAGTCCAGGCTGACCCTCAGTTCAGGGCTTGCCTCTGAGTGACAATTCACAGTTATAAGCACCCAGGGAGTCCAGTCCCGACTTTAATTAGTAATTTTCTCTGTGAAAAACAAAGTCCCTTGGAAAGTTTCTTTGGAAACTCTAGAATTAGCTCTTAAATTATTTCTCACTCTTAAAATAGCCCTAGAATGTCCAATGAAAACATCAAACAACTTAGTATCATTAAACTGAGCAAAAGTGTGTGGTCTGGGGAAAATGAACCTTATTTTGGAAAAGCAGAGTTCACGTAGCAGACCCACTATAAATCAGTGGCACCTTGGTATCTGTATGGGATTGGATACAGAATGTCCCCTGCCCTGGACTACAGGCATCTGTGGATGCTACTGTCCCTTATGTGAAATCAGATAGCATTTGCATACAATTTACAGGCATCCTCCTGAAGCTTTAAATTATCTTTATATTACTTGTAACACATAATATAATATAAATCCTGTTATACTATATAGTTTGTAGAATAATTAACAGAAAAGCCTGTACATCTTCAACACAGATGAATTTTTAAAATATATATATTTATCTACTGTCAATTAAATCAGGAAGTGAACAACCTGCAGATATGCAAGACCAACTGCTCCTAGGAGCCCTGTGAGTCCTGAAACTCTTCGATCAGGGTGAGCCTCACAGCCCTTGTCTGTAAGATATAATGGTAACAATAATCACTTCACCACTGTGGCTCAGATAAGCAATATTGCCACATAGAACATTGCTACCAAAGGAGTAGAGAAATTTCTTGTTCTTTACCCATCTTAGGTCATCATCCAGGACCCTATATAATGAACTGACAAATGACAGATTAGCAAGAAAAATCAAACAGAGGTTCGTGAACATGCATACTGTACATAACACATGGGGTGCTCAGGGAGCAACAAGCAAGGATGGTTAGAGTACGAGCTTACACAGCACCTAAGCAAAAGAGTGATAAATTTTAGAGCAGTGGCAGGATAAAAGACAAACACTGATTTTGAAGTGAGCAACTTGTGCAAATGTAAACATGTGGGGAAAACAAAGAATGATAAAATGGGATGAGCAAAGTCGTTTGTACAGATTCCTCTGAGCTGGCGAATCTAGAGGTGCCTGGGTTATTAACTTCTATGGGGGGGTGAGGGCCATTTTGAAAAATTATCTCCTGCACTTAGGCAAATAGGAGCAAGTAGAGAACTTTTCTTCTTCTGCTTCTTCTCATTCTCCTTACCTCAAAGTAGTCAATATACTGAGCTGGCAAATATCTTTCTAGCATGTTCTGCTGACCTTCCTTACATGATCGGTTGCAGAAGGTAAGGTAGTCTCATGGCTAAGGAAATGTCTGTCTCAAAATCCAGGTTTGAACACTCCACCTGTTGTTTTATGATGGCGGAGTCCTGAGGAAGAAATGTAACGTCTTTGCATCTCTATCTGTTCATCTGTAAAATAAGTGCAATAATAAAGCCTTTTGCCCATAAAGCCTACACTGTGAGAATTAAAAAACATTTTTGATCACTCAAACATTTTCTAAAAATCTTATAATGCAGCAAACAGCAAATAAATGTTAGGTATTTGAACTTCATAATTAATAATAGATATCTTTCGGTGTACTCCAGAGGTAACTTTTTTTTTTTGCACCAAGAATCAAACTCAGGGCCTTGCACTTGGCAGACAGGGGCTTGTGTCAGTGAGCTATATCCCCAGTCAGAGGAAACTTATGGAGCCTGAATATTTTATCCAAAATAACAACAATTTCATGTTTTTCCTCCCAAAACAGGCATTAAAAAGAAAAATAATGAAGGAAAATTTCCCCTACATCTTGTGCACAGGACATGTTTCTTTGCTGAAAATAAGGCCATTAAGGTTATTTAGGTTTATAGAACACTGAAACAGGGCTGGGGATATAGCTCAGTGGAATAAGCGCTTGCCTAGCAAGCGCAGGGTCCTGAGTTCGATCCCCAGTACCGCAAAAAAAAAAAAAAAAAAAATAGAACACTGAAACATTACGCGAAGGAAATGCTGACACTGGAAACACCAGCTTACACCATGTTCCTGTGGACAGATGTCCATGTGGCCAGTGAAACGCTGCTTTCTCAGGGAGCTCAAGGACGATTTATTACTGAAATGGCCCCAAAGTTGTCTGTGCTCAGATCCCACATAACCTAGGGCATCACTGACAGCAGAAAAAATTCTACCTACAGTGAGCTTCATATGCATTCTAACTGGTGATGCATAATTTAACTGGTCTCATCTCCCAATTTTTAAGAAATTTGAGAAGTTGTATTGTTGATATGCTATGCACAATTAAGCATAAGGGAAGGCGAAAAATGTTTTCTCCTTTTAGTAATGATGAAAATGTCTTAGATTAACAACAGTTAAGGAAACATTTTTGTATTTCTATACTAATTCAAATTTATTTCCACTAACACATTATACATTAAGAACTATGCAAAAAGGAAACATTGCACTGATATTTTGAAGTAGCAACAAATACAGATTCCATGGCAGGTTAGTTACAGAACTTCCTGCAGATGACAAAACCCCAAGATACAAAATGGTATATTATTACATATAACTCGTGCACATCTTTCTATATACTTCCCATCATATTTAGATTACCTGTAGTACTGTAGACAATGCAAGTGCAAGTAGTGGTTATGTTGTACTGTCTACAGGGTAACAATACAGAAAATTAGCATCTTTATTGATTTTCCATGCAATTTTCATTAATATTTTCCAAACAAAGTTGTATGAATCTGTGGATATGGAAGCTACAGATGGTTTTTTTTGGGGGGGGGCAACTATATTAGAAGAATCAAGCCAGACATGGGTGGCACATGCATGTAGTCCCAGAACTCAGGAGGCTGAAACAGGAGGATTGCCATAAGTTCAAGGCCAGCCTGGGGTCCATAGTAAGTTTAAGACAAGGCTAGTCTACATAGCAAGATCCTGTCCTGAAAAGAAAAGGGAGAAGGAGGAGGAGGGATAAGGAGAAGGAGGACAAGGAGGAGAAGGAGAAGGAGGAAGAGGAGGACGAGGAGGAGAAGGAGAAGAAGGAGAAGAAACCAAGTCAATTTGAGAAGTATTAATCTCATTAGAAGTTGATAGTACAATTTAAACAATTGTTCTTATGGATTTTTGAGTTTCATGCTCAATATTAACAGAATCCCTATGATATGTGGAAAATAATTAGAAGTTGCTTTAGATTTTGTTATATAACCAAAAATCTAGTTCGTACAGTTAAACATGGTAAGTTAATAGTTACCATAGTTTGTCATTTTCTAATCTATGTTTTATGCTGCTGTTAACTTGATTATATTACTTTAGCTAAGGTGACATAATTGTTCTAATCAGTTGTTCTCCCTGATATGCCAAGACTGAAATTTCCTAAGGGTCACAAATAATACTATAGACCAGAGCCCCAGAACCAGATTCTGGGCCATGTTTTCAGCAACTTCTAATCTCCAAATAAATTGAAGAAAGAGGATCTTGCAAAAGACACAAGACCCAAAAGCTACCTCTACCTGGAAGACATCTAGGAAAAAGTCATTTCCTAAGGGTTCTAAACACTAGTAATAGAGCTACTCACCACAAGCAATTTATAAGCATCAATGCAGGAATTAAACTAAAAAAAGAAAATTAAATAATATTTAAGCAAGATGCAACCCCAGACTTCTAGGTCACCAAAGGCAAACCCAGGGAGGCAATGAGGTAGAACAACTCAAAAGGCACCCACTGGGACCTTCCGAAGTGAGAATAGCAAAAGTAACAAAGCAGATAAATGAAGTTCTAGAAAAATATCAAATCAGAAATAATTCCTCAGATAACTACAGAAATGGTTACCATAACAAAAGCCATGCTTAGTTACCAGAGAAGATACAGATTTTTTTTTTATTTTAAAAAAATAAAAGTACAAAAACATACGAACAGACACCAATTAGCATAAAAAATAGTACAGTCACAACTAATCTACAGACAAGGTGACATGGTCTCAACAGTGGTTATTGCTTTATCCATTGATATCTTCGAAGTGTAAATATATGAACCCATATACAGACATACAAATTTAGTCAGACAATTAATCTTCTCAACAACAGAAAAAATACAAAAACCAAAAATCCAATGACAAAAAACAAAACAGGCAAACAACAACAACAACAACAACAAAAAACCACCAATAGTTGCTGCTTTGCATATTGATATCTTCGAAGTGTGTGTTCAGGATAACACATACAGACATACAAGATTGATCAAATAACCCGTCATCGATTATTCCTTAGCATTAAGTGATATAATACAATAGTAGAACCATGTTAGCCCTCC